>JAJONI010000178.1:553-34755 GCA_022190145.1 Pezicula rhizophila
AATCCTTCCGTTGAACTAGAAGATGTTAAAATTGCTACTATCCTAGAGTTAGTTACTATCATTATATTTATATTCCATTATTTAGCATGCTCGTAATTGCAATTTAGGCTCCACACATCACTAATTGCTTCGAGTCTAGGCTGGCATTGACATTAAATTAAGAACCATAGGCCTACTTGCGCAGCCAGAATATTTTACCTCTGTCAATGACTTCCTCTAGGCAATTGAATGGGCAAAAGTGTCTTAGTTTGAGCATTATCGTCCATCACTATCAAACCAAGCTATGCTCCAAGCCATGGATCGAATGAGCCAGCAAATTGGTCAAAATCAACCTATTGGCTAGAGTCGTCAAAATCGGACCAACAATTAGACCAATAATCAGAATCGAAACCTCTAAAACCACCGCCAGAGGCCATTTTACGCTAATTTTGCCACTGGATATGATGAATACAATGATGGATTTCAGAGGCCGAGCAAGAATATAACAATGAAAACCCTGAAAATGGCCCTAATTGAGTTGATTTTAATTGCTTTTAATTGCATATTAACTTTGCTTTTATCGCTGCATTTGATTGATTTCATGTCTGCCTTAGTATTTGACTTGATTTTTGACTTAATATTAGGTCTTGACATTGCCCATTTGCACTAGTTATTGCACTGCGATTTAGAATTGCTTTTTGCCATGTAATATATTAACTGTAGAATGGTTTGCCGCTCATTTTTGTTTGTAAAAGGATGATACAACGAGGGCGTTGCATTTTGTAAAGGTGCAGATTGTCATAGTAAGCAGCCACATGTCCGGGCTTGCACGTGACCCAACACCACATATATATATAGGCTCTGCCCTGCCCATATTTAGCATCTGATACTATTAAAATATAAGCCCATTACCTAGTTATATGTTTGTAGCCACTATGATTTATATAATATGGTGACACCGTTTGCAATCCAGCATAATATGTATTTCAATGCAACTATGGTATTCCCTCACCAATAAACGCCGCCCTTTTTCCTCCCGGATATTTAATTGGAAAGTTAGTGGCCTGTCAGCTAATTCATAATTGCGAAAGAGAAATCTCGTGACGTTTATTCTTCCTTAACATCCTCAACCTTAGCCTTCTTAGCACCATCGCTCTCCTCGGCATCATCCTCTGCCTTGCGCTTCCCGTTGGAAGAAGTGCCAGCACTATCATCTGTTGGTTTGTTTTTCTTGTGCCGGACGAGACCAGTCAAATCGTTGGCGGTCTTTGTTGCCTCTTCAACTCTGGCTTTGGCTTCTGCTGGGGTTTCGCCTGTGGATTCTCCAATGATACCGCCCATCAAATTGTTTTTCAATGCTTGGACATCGACTGGTGGTGCCTTTAATTCTGCCAACTAGAATAACCGTTAGCTTATAGCTCAAGGAGCAAGTGAGTTCGGCTTACTCGTCCTTCCATATCAGTAATTATTTCCTTGACGTCGCTGATCTGCTCTCTCGTGATATCATTGTCATCTGGGTTTTTGGACGATTCAACCTCTACCTCTTTGGCCTGGAGCTTGAGTTTTGTGCTCTCAATTGCGGCCTCCAACTCCTTGACGGCCTCATCTCGCATCGGCTGATCCACAGCTCCCTCCTCTTTGATTGATGCAAATTCCAGAGCGAGTGATAATTTGTAATGTGCCTCTGCGAGGATTTCATGCTCTTTGGTGTAAAGAGATTCCTTGTACAGCAACGAAGCTTTAAAGTCTTTGACAGCAGCCGCGAATTGCTCGTTCTCCAACGCAATTTCTGCTAGCAGGTCATGAGTGTCTCCCAATCGCTCTTTAATATGCCTCGTCATTGGGGAGTCGCCTACAGCCTTTCCCTTGTCTTCACCTTCCTCTGGCTGCTCAAATCTCTTGGTGAATAGAACGCGTGAAAGGTCCAGAACTTCAAATGCAGCTGCAAGATCATCCTCTTCTTCCTCTTCACCTTCGCCTTCCTCCTCCTAATCGATTGTCAGCCCCTGAAGACGATTAGAGTTGTGATTCTGCTTACCTCGTCTTCTGAATCTTCAAAGTTCTCATCTCCAGTAAACTGAAATAATGGCTTCTTTGCGCCAACGCCATCCTCCGGCTTCGCAGCACTGCCATTTTGCTCTGTATTGATCGCGACACCTTCCCCAGCAACTCTATCAGGCCCTTCCTGAATCGTCTCGGGCTTCACCTTCTTTGACTTCTCTGCACCATTGGACTTGCTCTTCTTTTTTCCCCCACCACCAGCTGCGCCGCCCAAAACATCGCTATTGCTCTGCCCAACTTTAAACAAGGATCTGCCATATAAAAACAGGATCTCTGCGTTCTCAGTACTCATCTCGCCATTGAGTTCGGCCTGAAGCTCGGAAGCTCGCGCAAAGTAATCACTTGCGTCGGCATAATTCTTTTGCGCGTATTGGGCGGTACCTTTGGCGCATAGATCTGCGAGGGAAACTTTGACAGAGTTGAAGACTTCGGTAGCTGCTGAAGTTGATGTGGTTGGTTCAATTGGTTCCGCCATTGTGTGTTTGTTGATGGAAAGATACAGAATTGGAGTGTTTGATTTGTTGAAATGGGAAGTTCACGTGAGAAGGGTTGAATGACGCAACGCGATTCGTTAGGCTAGTTAGTGACGAATTGGCACCGAACTGCCTCCCTCTTAGCTGCTAAAGAAGGAGGTACTGGAAGTTGCAGAACTTGAAGGAGCTGGGTTGCCCTAATTGAAGTTAAGGTGCCTATTTGGGCGACTGTATTCGGACAGTTAGGGATAATAATCCCTGTCTGGGGGTCTCGGAGTGGCAGAAGTGTAGCCCTTGGGTTCCCACCTAGCCTCTGGGTGTTCCGGGTTCTTACGGTATCGTTTTGGAGACTGCAAATATTACGCTCAATATGATTGAGTCGTTGGTCAATTTGGTCTAGTCGTTGATTGATTGCGTTCAATTGTGCAAGGATCTGCTGGCCAAGCTGGGCAGGCTCCAAATTTCGCATCCGCGAGAGCTCAGTGCTTAACCTTTGGTTTGCTTCTGCAAGATCGTCAAATGCTGCAGCGACGTTATCGAAGTTAGGGCCAGGAGGAGGATTGTTCTGTGCCATATGATTCGAAGTGTCGGTGATTTACCTCACTCGTGGGTGGGGTTCGGGATGGAGTGGTATGCAGAAGTTACATGGGATTTGGGACTCCGGAGTTTGCTTTGGACGCCGAAATCGTGTCGCGTGATCGCACTTGCAGTCCTAGTGTCAGAACGCGTCCTCCTTGGACGCGTTCAGTAATACATGCAATTTTGGAAAGCACCATCGACTGTAGAAACTCGAATTCCTCCACGACCTCCAAGATATATGATCCATTATGAACAAACCGGATCGTAGTGCAAAGCCTCGAGCAGCGCCTCTATTTAAGCAACCACCTACACCAGTACCGCAAGATCTCATCCCCTCCTCATCACCAGCTTTCGGGACTCCAGCACATCCCATACGGCCCTTCAATGTCGCGGCGCCCACATCAAAACCTAGCATACTCCCAATCTTGCTCCCTCCAGCCACATTACGGCCATTAGCTTTCAGAACGTTTACCAAGAAGCACAGTCTAACGCTGACTTCTTCTGCCCTATACGTACTTGCTACATTCATTGGCAGGCATTGCGGCACAGAATGGAGAGAACAAGGCCTAGCAGAAAAGGTTTTGGAGGAGGTTGCGAAGAGTTGGAAAGGTAGAAACGGAGGAGTAATTGTGGATGGAGAAGGTGCTGAATTGAAGGATATTCTTAAGAATTTGGAGGGGAGTATGGTTGGAGGAAGGATAGCTGCTTCCAGAGAACTCAGTCGACAGAACAGCCTGTCTTTAGGTTCGTCACAATATGGAGAGGTTTCAGGGACAAGACTGGGTTTACGCCCTGCAGCTTTAGGACGCGAGGATAGCTTATCGAGTCTGAGTATATCCACACTAGATGTCGAGGACGAAGAGGACGAGGATGGCTTGAAAGATCCTAGAAAGTGGCTGAGAGTAGTTGATGCCTTTGAGCAACCTCGACTTTCATACAACGTTGGGAAGAAACACTTTGACAAGTTTGTTATCCAGAGATATTTTTCTTTTCTTTTACTAATATTTAGATATAGAGACACAACTAAACCTTCATTACTACCACAACCATCACATAAAACCCAAGTTTTTCGCAATCGATATAACTTAATACACCAACGTCTTCTCAGAAATGAGTCTTTCAAAGCTCCAACATTCGAAGCTGCTAAAATCCCTGCTCTTAAACGGTCGTCGTCAACGTTAGCAACAGTACAGCAATCGTATAAACTCACACCAATTGCAAACCTTCTTGGTCGTACTGGAAGTAACCATATGATTCTTGGCTTATTAGCAATTTCTCCCACTGGCACTTTAGCCATCAACGACCTTACGGGAAGCATTGCTCTTGACCTCACTCATGCCAAACCAGTACCTGAAGACGGAGCATGGTTTGCGCCCGGAATGATTGTACTAGTTGACGGAGTGTATGAAGAAGATGAAAATCATTCCGGCGGCCTTGGCGTTAGTGGAGGTGTCGGTGGTACCATCGGTGGGAAATTCATTGGCTTTTTCATAGGAGGGCCTCCTTGTGAACGGCGAACAGTCACACTTGGGCTAGCTAGCGTGAATGGTGAAGGAGATATGACTGCAGGTGGCGGTTTCGGATGGGTTGATTTCCTTGGAGTGGGTAGTGAACGTGCAGTTGGGTCGAGAATGCGGAAGCTTGAACAACGCCTGCTCAGGAATTCAACAGGCGGCGAAGAACTAGGAGGCAGAGGCAGAATGGTGATAGTAGGAGAACTCAACCTCGACCAACCACGAACGTTACAAGCGCTAAAAAAACTTCTTGGACTCTATGCAGCAGAGCCGGAGGAAGACACACCAATGACTTTCATTCTTATGGGAAACTTTGTACAGCATGCAGTCATGGCTCGAGGTGGCAGTGGCGGAAGTATCGAGTACAAAGAATACTTCGACAGTCTCGCGTCCACCCTTTCAGAATTCCCCACACTTCTGCAATCTGCAACTTTCATCTTCGTACCAGGTGACAATGATGGTTGGGCATCTTCTTTCTCAGCAGGCGCCGCAACAGCTTTACCACGTAAAGGCATCCCAGAACTGTTCACCTCACGTATCAAACGTGCCTTCGCAACTGCAAATGCCGAGGCAGAGAAAGAAAAGGGAACGAAATCAGATGGTGAGGCAATATGGACGAGTAATCCATCTCGTATAACTCTCTTCGGGCCAACGCACGAAATCATACTTTTGCGAGACAACATGTCAGGTCGTCTTCGCCGCACAGCTGTTAAATTCTCATCCTCACGGCCAAGCAACGAAGAAGAAGATGTAGATATGGAAGCAAGCATGCCAGCGCCGAAGCCAGAAGTGCAAAATGTCGATACTGACGTACAAGCTGCTGAGTCGCATGTCGCCGAGCCAGTTGAAGAAGACCCTCTATCAAGCGATGTTCATATTGCAAGGAAGCTCATCAAGACAATATTAGATCAAGGATACCTCTGCCCCTTCAATATGTCCATGCGCCCAGTCTTATGGGATTATGCGAGTGCACTCCAAATATACCCATTACCAACAGCCATGGTGCTTACTGATACGGAAGCGCCGCCGTTCTGCGTTACATATGAGGGATGTCATGTCATGAATCCTGGGAGTGTAGTTGCACCAGGAAGGAGAGGCGTTGCAAGGTGGGTGGAATATGATGTTAGGAATAAGGTGGGGAATGTAAAGGAAGCGTTGTTTTGAACGAGTGAATGCATGGATAAAGGCGTTTGGCATTGGTCTTAATGATGCATGGTAGGAAGGGGAAACTTGGAATATTGAGGCTTGTAATTACGGGATAGCATGGCGTAAGTACACAGAGTGGTACGAGTCACTCAATTTAAGGGGTTGACTGAAATCAATTAACAGAGTACAAGGCGTCATTAGTCGTGATGTAAAGATCAAACTAGGAAATACACAGAACAAACACCCGGTCCCATAGATACATGACATGTCGCCTCTCCATTTTTATGCACCATTGGCTTTTATGCGCCGACCGTATCTCCGGATCTATACACCTAAAATATATATATGTATCTCACTGTAAACGGATCAAGTCCTCATCCATGACGCCAAACAATTTCTCTACCTCTTTTTGCACTTTCTTAAGTTCGTCCGCGAGCTGGCCTGTCACTAGTGCATATGCGTACAACAGAGCATAATCCTCATCCTTCGCCAGTGACCTTTCGTCCTCTTCAGACAGAGCAGCTTCTTTCCGATACTGGAAAATCTTGGATAGAAATCTATCGCGTGCAAGGTCTGTGCTCGGGGCTCCATCAGCAAGAGGATATTGAAGATTCATGGAACTCGCGAGCACTGAGAAGAGATGGCTGATTCGGGTGCAAAGTTGGGCTCTTTCTCCGGCCGTATATTGCAGAAGCAGGGACTCGCCCTGACTCGGGATTGGATCCTTCTGGATAATTACGTTCATCGCGTGGAATGCATCGAGCATTTTGTTTGTGGACTCAAGAATTCGCTTGTATGTCTCTGCAGGAAATGGCCCCTTGAGTTCGAATTCACTAAGTGCTGCTACTCGAAGGCCTTCTAGACGAGATACTGTTACGTGTTTAGTACATGGTCCTAAAATTAAAAGATTGAACTTTGACATACCGTAGCCTTGTAAAGCAAACTCTTCCCGTAGGTTCATATAGGCATGGGGCGATTCTCCTTCAAGAAGCATTGACAATGGATCTCTCTTCCAAATGAGTCCCATGCGCAACCAGAGTATGGATATCCCGGTTTTGAGCTTCTTACGAGCAGAAATTGGCCATATAACTCTTGTTATAATCAAACCCCAGATAATGCCAATAAATACGGCAACTAAACGATGAAGAGCGATCTCAGAGATGATGGGTTTAGTTCCTCCCTCATCTGAATCATCCTCACCTTGTCTAACCGACAAAATGTAAGCGTATAATACTGACAAGTTGTATGTAAGTATTGTGAATCGCCCAAATGGCCCTTTGCCGGCAGCAACGATAAAATAGAAGCAGACGGATGAGAAAATCCAACTACAGAATATCAATGCAAATGGGTTCGCCTGGCAGACAAGCCAAACGATGACAGACCCTATAGCACCAAGTATTGTTCCTGTATAATGTCAATCTTTGTAAAAGTCGAAAGTCTTAGGACCTTGCTTGCCTGTGAAACGAGCCCATCCCGTAGTGTTAGAGGCGCCAACGGTCATATTGCAGACAAGCATAAATGATAGAAGGCTCCATTCTCCCCTCCAATGCCGATAATACGGTCTTGTCGCAGGTATGAAAGCCAACGATCCAATAAGAGCGGCACCAATACCAACCTTCACAGCAAAACGTACTGATCTGTTAGAGAAGATAATAACTCGTGGACTCATTGGATAAAACTTACTGTCATCTCGTCGAAAGAATCGTGCCACGTGGAATGTTTTGCGAAAGATTCTTTCTTTAATATTTCCTGCTTCTGATCTACCTCTCCATACTGTGCCATCCTTCCTTGGAACAAGCTCTGGAATATGTTTTGGCACGGCATCACCCTGCTGGATTAGGGCTTCTGCTTCAGGATCAACAGAAGGTTTTCTTGTCTTGGCACTTTGCCAGAAGCGTAACCATGTCCAGGAACGGCGATGGGGTTTCTCTGCTTCCTCCTTTAATTCTTCAATAATTTCGAGATACGTCTGCATTTCAGTAGCAAAATCCTGAAGACTGAAGCTGAAGTGGCCGCAGCTCGCGGCTACTTCTTCAAAATCAGCTTCAATACTCTCTGGTCTATCCCTTTCGAGATCTTTGCTTTTGTAAAGCTCCTGAAGTGCCTCAGCCCTAGCACTGCTGTAAAGCTTCAAAGCCTCAGTAAGACTGCCCCTAAATTGCTCATTGACAGCAATTTTGTGTTCAGGACCCGAGCTGAAGGGAAGTTCTTGGAGAATTTGCGAGAGGGTATAGGCTAGGGACTTCATGGAGGGTCCTAGGTGTATAATGAAACGGGCAAATATCTCAGAAGGTGTTTTAGCTGATGGTGTCTTCAGGCCTGCTGCAGTTAGACTGTGACTGCTATCAAGACGCCGGAAATGTGGTGCTGATTGATTTTCATCACCACTACTTTCTTCCGATGCTTCGTCAATAGAACTCAAAACTGCAACGCGATCCTTGTTTCTTGCCATCACTTCATCTTGGACTTCTGGAATAGCGAATCGGACTTGGTTGCCAGGAGTGAAGCTACCATTACCATTGCTAGTCTCCTTTAGCAGAGCAAATTGTGTCATGGCTGCACTTCGTAAGCCTCCAATAGAATGGGCCAGCCTTTGCATACAGCGTACTAGTCTTTCCTCGAGTATGTATTCTTGTTCTGTCCCCAAAACATAATGTTCAAACTTCGCCTCTCTGAGATTTTTCGTTAACAAAGTATTAGTCGCCTTATAGCGGTTCTGGGCATTATTAAATGCCGTGGATCTCAAATCGGTGTCCGAGCCACTGAGAAACCCCCGAGTGATTGTAGTCAACATATCACCAAACGAGTCTGTCGTCTTTATCATGTTCTCCTTAAGCGCAGTACGTGCTGAAATGGGGAACACAAGTAGATTCACAGCTGTTGTTGAAAAGACTCCCAGCAGTGTCATCTTCAGCACTTGAACAATTTTATTGTTCGAGAACACGGCGGTCTGCACTGCGTTCTCCTTCGTGAGAACCGTGATGATGGCCAAACTGGTGAGACTGCAGGCTACACTGACGAGTGGTGTATTAAACTTCTGTTTCGTCCAACCAACCATGCCCAACCCGCCACCGCAGAAAACAAGAAGAACGAGCGCATAGCCAAGTTCAATTAGATTGAGTTGACTCCCGCAAAGAACAGAGACGGCCATGGACGATATGCAAATGAAGGCTGCATATATGAATGCTCCCCATGCAAGAATATCGCCTTCTATCATAGATCCAACAGATCGTCCAGGGTGAAAATAGACTGTGATGGTCGCGACCATGTGCTTGCCATCGTTATGTTTCCCCAACCAGTTCGACAGAAAGGGTAGAAATGTTGCCATACTGCCCAGCAGATATGCCAGTGAGCATTTTAAGATAGCCTTACCCGTAGGACTTTTGACCCACTTCCAGAAGTCCCTCAAGGCGACTGCACTGTTATCCGCGACGGTTCGAAAACTCCCAGACTGCGAGTTCCGCCGGCCATCAATGGAATTGCCTCGCGCCGCCCCATCGAAGTTCAACGGATTCCGCAGAGTGATTTGACGTCGTACTCGTTCGCCTGTTCCCGGCAGGATAAAGGTGCCATTCTTCAACTTCTGTAGCACATTTGGTTGTCAGTCAAGATAACGAGTCCGGCCTTAATTCTAGTGACGTACGCGTTTTGTAGTACGATTCTTGCGCTTTGAGGGTGATGCTGCACCAGCAGAAGCTGACGGTGCGCTCATGTTGGTACTTTCATGACCTCCCAATTTGTTATTCTATTGTTGAGAGTCCTCGTAGTTGTAGCTTGGTACAAAGTTCGGTGGACTGTAAGAGAGTGAGGGCGATGTCCAACATTCCCAGAGCTTCCCCACAAGGGTCTTTGCAGGGGTCGGCATATACATTATGCAGTACGATAGAAAGTGCACACGAGATTCTATCACATGGGCGCACAGGAAGAACCAAGACGAACAGAGAGGCGGCGTTCTACACTCTACTCACCGTGCTCATGCACTCAGAGGTCATACCATCTCTATTTTTTTTTTGTTTTGGCCTTTTGGGACTTCCTAACATATCACTTGAACATTTGGCAGCTAGTGGGGGTCTACTCTACTAGCTTTCTAATCTATCTAGTGCCTACCTCCGCTCCGATCGTCATGCTTCGTACTATATCATAACTTCTCTCTACTCAAGGCCTGATACCTTCCAAATCTTGATGGCCGCATCTCCGCCAGCAGAAGCCACCGCATTTCCACCATCCACCCAGCACACACCGTTAACCCCGTCCTTATGAGCATTTGGGGCCTTAACTCTCTTTCCTGGTTTCGCAAGACTCCAGATAAAGATGTTGGTATCTAGACCTCCGCTTACTGCGTGCGTTCCCTCCTGGTTCCAGGCAATACTCATGACTCGAGCAGTATGGGCTGACCATCGATCCGTCTTCAGTTCCCAGTCTTTCGTGTCATACACAACAATCTTTCCTGAAGAGTTTCCAGCGGCAAGAAGTGATCCGTTAGGTGTAAAGCTCAGAGCAGTGATTTGTGCCGTGGAGTTGGTGAGCTTTTCTTTAGGCGACAACTTGTGACTTGAGTCTACTGCATAGATATGGATGACATTAGCATCATCGCCAACCGCGACCCAAGATCCAGAAGCTGCAATAGCAGTTGGCGAAAAATCTTTGATGGGAACTTGGTCGACAAGACTATCTTTGGAAAAAACATCAATTCCCGATGCTGTGGCAACAAAAACTCTGCCGTCTGCACTGGCGATTCCTTTCGGCTGGGCTGATAACTTAGAGGCCTCGCCAACAAAGGTCTTGCCGGTCGTGTCTGCGATACGCAAAGTGTCATCCCAACCAACACTGTAAGCCCTGTCTGAAGTATTTGTGAACCCAGAGACTTGATTTGTATGAGTTGACCCCTCAACAGCGGACCCAATTCCTGTTGCGACGTCCCAAGCGCAGACTCGGCCCTCAAAACTTCCAGTCCAGAATGTCTGGCTTGCTCCACTGGTGCTCGTTCCTAGGGCAGTGATGCTTCGATTGTGTCCCTGTACCACCTTCGTAGGTGCTTGAGAACCCTCTACTAAGTAGTTCAGGTCACCGCTTAAGCTCAAACTAATGATCATGCCGTCGCTCCTTCCATGGGGCCAGCAAACACCAACCTGATGGTCGGGAATACTGACGTTGCCCTCCTCTCCTAAGCGCCAAGTCTGAACAGCTTTTCCAGCTTCAACGTCCCAAAGCTTGATGGTTTGGTCTGCGCTTGCTGTAACGAAGCGTTTCGAGTCTTTTGCCCAAGAGACGCCAAATATGCTTCCTTTATGTTCTCCTTCACCAATTTGAACAGTAGCATCTCCAGTTTTGCCGTCATAGAGCTGTATTCTCCGGTCCGCACCTACACTGACCAGATGATTTCCATCTGGGGAGAATCCCACTCCGTAGATGTAGCCCTTATGTAGACCTCCGAGCTTCGTCTGGTATTTGAATGGGACTCCATTCAGGAATACCATGCTACTGTCATCACTACCCGTGGCCGCCCGAATAGGTCGTTGCTGTCGAATCGAGACTGCGTTTATTGTACTGCTGTGACCCGAAATTTCTCCAACAGAGTTACCACTGTCTGCAGTGATACAATGGCCAAATCTCTCCTTCCCATCTCCGACAGCAATCACTCTCTGGGAGTCCCCATCCCAAGCAATATCATGTATCTTGCCCGCAATAATGTGGTAGTCGCCTTTCGTGTTAACAGCCTCTACAGCGTCCCATACTTTCACTGTGCCGGAAGTGTCACCCGAAGCTACATAGTAGCCAGAGGGTGAGAACCGTGCAACAGTGGTTTGAGCTGTGTGGGCAGTATACTGTTTGCTTTGAGAGGGGTCATCGATATTACGAAGGAATATGGATTTTCCTGACTATGTGAGGTTACTTCAGACCTCGTGGTAATACATTCTCTGAATTTCTGAGCTACTAGATAGAAAACTTACAGCATAGGCAATACGTTCGCCGTTGGGACTGGCGGACAGCTGAGTAGGACGACCCCGCTCTGTATTTGGCGATGCAGCAAGGATTTTGTCACTGACGATGGACATTTTGGGCAGACTTCTTAGACATCAAGCTTTGGAAGAGTTGGGAGAGTTGTGGTCAAGAATTTCAATTTAGGGAGTACAACTTGTACATATGCGCGTTGTGGTTGCATGGAGGGGTCGCCAGCCTGCTGCTTGAAACGCTGACGTGGGACCAGGCTGTGAGAGGCTGAGAGCACTCTGCAGCATCACCACTCTTTCCTATTCGACTCCACTTGAGTATGCCAACGTCTAGAATCTGTGGCACTTTTCAGTTATCAACACTCAGTTACTCAAACTAACCGAGTTACTCCGACAATGGAAACCCTTGAGCAAAATGTACCTTGACATGTCATTTACCAAGAACTTAAATATCTGCCTACTCCTATATTTTGCTGCATTGACTATATTACTCCAAGTGCAACTTATCCTGGGTATCGTCCGACTACATTACAATGGTTTCCGCACCCCATGACGCCTCTACTCCTATGCCTGTCCTTTTTGAAAAGCTAAGCCTGCGCACTGTACATAAAAGTAGATCCTTTACTCCGTGAATGCAATGCAATGCCCTCGACAACGAGAAAGTCGAGCCCAATTATACAACGCCGCGCATCCTGTGCTCCATTCGTTTCCGCCTTCTTTACTATGCCCCAATAGCTAGACAGGAGTCCAGAATATTATCTAGAGCAGTAGTATCCTGAGGTGCGACTCCTTCCCAGCCCCAGTCATCATCCGACTCTTCTTCAGCGTGGCCATTGACGCCATTCATTCCGCTGGTGCCGTTTGCTGTGATTGAACCTTTTAAACCTCCCATACCCCCCATCTCGATGTCCTGGGCATCCCTCTGGGGCGGCTCATGACCTGGGGCCCAAGAATAATCATTCCAGCCTTCCAGCTCACCTTCATGGTAACCGAACATGATTTGCTGTACAACGGTTGGCATTTGGCCCAAGCCACAATCTCCCATCTCAAGGGCAGTTCGCACGTCGGCCATTCCTAGGGGGCCTCGCTCGCTTGCTGCTTTAGCCTCTATTGGTAACAGTCCATTCTTGTCTCTTTGTACTTCGCCATGCAACCAGCCATCCTCCTCACGCTGAAGTTGCGTTCGATACTTATGAGATTGTATCCAAGTTGCACCACCTCCTGTCCCAGCATTTCCAGTAACACCAGGGCCATTGCTCCGGGTCTTACTAAATATTGACGAAAGCACCTCTTTGATATACGTTTCTGTTGCTACGGACATGAAATACGCTGCATCTTGAGCGTGTCCAGACGGTAGGCCAGTCTCATAGCAAATAGGGAGCATTCGGGAC
The DNA here is from genome assembly GCA_022190145.1 of Pezicula rhizophila. Lineage (NCBI taxonomy): Eukaryota > Fungi > Ascomycota > Leotiomycetes > Helotiales > Dermateaceae > Pezicula > Pezicula rhizophila. The sequence goes on from JAJONI010000178.1 coordinate 13,648, forward strand.
TCGATGGTAGAGTTATCTGGAAATTCGCCAGACTCTGACGCTAAAGGCTGAGCATACTTTTTGCGAATTTCGAGATCCCAGTCTATTAATTGGTCAATACACCTACGAGAAAAAGAATCAAAGGGGTTATACTTGTCTTGTTCAGGCCACCTGCACTTGCAGGTACGGAGTCGGCTGGTTTCGTAGTTTTCAGGCGACGATGCTCCCCAAGCATACCAGAGAAATCGGTATATGGATCATACTAAAGCAGAAAATTAGTCAACACATTGCGTCTAAAGGAGGAAGGAGTCTGGCTCGCTAGCAATCCCGTAGCTTGGAGTTCAAAATATGAGCTTTTCTCACCTCATTTGTAGCCAAGTCCTTTAAACGTCTTCGGTCTCGACTGGGTAACTGCATAACTTCCTGTTTGAGTCTCTGTTCCGCGGCATCACCACTAACTGGCTTGCTTCCTGCCCCAGCTGTAGGCGTCTCATTTGCACTGACAAATGGCGCGAGGCCGTGATCGGCCATATCTCTTGTAACATTGCCAAAAATTCCAGCTATAAGCTGATTGTGTTTATGTTCTATTTCTCCCGTAGGTGTCACAATGAACTTGTCGATCCGTCGCGACAATTCGGCTTGGTTCAATTGGCCTAATGAACAACAAAATGGTCAGAATTGGTCAAATGCGCATTTGGGATGTTCCAACTCAGATTTTAAAGCTGATCATATAGAGGTACACCAACCTAGAACAAAGAGACTGATGGACTCCTTATAAGTTCCCCAATGCTCACCAACCGCATCCTTCAGGGCCTTGTACAATGGCTCTAGATCGATACGCGCAGAGAGTTGGCTGGATTTAACAACCTTTGGCGCATTCGATACCGATGTGCTGAGTGTTTTCGGGGGTAATATAGGTGTGGTAGAGATGCCAGCAGGCCGGCTCAGAGCCGCTGGATCAAGGCCAATGTCTGGCATGTTGAGAGTTGCGCGCACGCGAGCTTTACAGCGCGACTTATTAGATCACTCAAGGTCCCATGGATTGTGCAATGCCAGACGAGTCCAGCAACACAATTTGAAGATGATCCAAGCCGGTTTGAGGTCGTGATAGATGGGGCTGCGTTCCAGACTGAATGATTGACTATGGGATGACGTTGGGGCCTTAGATTGCAGGTTAGCAAAACTCCACAGACCCCCAAATTCGGCGCGTTTCCCAGCGGCGCGTGTATCAAGCAAATCCGAAAACACCATATTATGATTTCATGAGTGGCCAAGAATACAAACACTACCTCTTCTTCGCAACAATGCGATCATGTCTTCACGAAACCAACGTATCAGCAACGGTATTGACAGCTTAGTTGCGCGCTTGCTCCCAAAAATCCCTGGTGAAGACCCAGAAGATGTAGAAGAGAGACAATATGATGCAGTGGCATTTGTTAAGCAGATCTTGGAGAGGTACATCTTTGTCCTTCCCAGCGACTTCCAACATACCATGTACTGACTTATTATACCCAGCTCGAAAGGTCCCGCTGTAGTTGCAGATGTGAACCAAGCATCCGATCTCATAAAGAAGAGATTAATTCAGAAAAATCCAAGCCCCGAAAAAGCCCTTCGATTTTCCAACCTCTACAGCAGACTTCTTACAATCCCCGTAATATCGCAAAAGTGGGCTGTTCTATATTTCCTGTACCAGCTCGGCGACCGAGAGCAGCATCAGCAACCTTTCCCGCCGACCTTAACGAGCCCGTTCAAAAGTCCGGCTAAGAATGGCCGCGAACAACGTAGGGCAAGACAAGAGAGGGACATACCCAAGTCGCCAACTCGCCCATCAAGAAGGGAGGAGGAGCCATTTGATGAGGCATTCGCGCCTGAAGGCCTGAAAAAACTACCAGCACGAGAAGGTGGACAGAGGGATAGGAAAGAAGAAGATGAAGCGTTTTCAAAAAATGCAGCAATTCAAAGAGACAGCGTTGCTCTTAAAACAGCACTACTTGCCGAGAATTATGTTGAGATCGATCCGCCGGAAACTGCTCTTCTCAGAGACTTACCATTCACGTTGCAAGGACTATCTTCCACAAATCTACCCTTTGTCTCAGATAAAACATTGAGTCTACCAGCTACACTTCCAGTTCCTATAATATCCATACTCCATACATTGGCGGAACCTTCACTTCTGTATCGAGGCCTTGCAGCGTTTGTACAATCATCCGAGGGCGGTTTACTCGGCCAAAGTCTGCGAGCAGCAATAGCTGGTGAACTTAGATCCTATCTTGGCTTGGTCGCCACTTTGGAGGGCCAAATTCGGCGAGCTTTGCAGTCCTTAGATGAAAAGGAGCCACGAGGGGGCATTGGGAAGGCTGGTGTAACGCTAAAAAGATGTGTGGTTTGGACTCGAGAGGCGACTATGGGTCTGCGTCTAATGAGTTTAATCAGTGAAGAGTCAAAAAGCAAGAGAGGCGGGCAACTAATTTCTTTGATTCACGGCTTTTCGTCGTCACACGGTGATCCAATGGTCGGAGCTTTCGCCGAACGGTTGTTAGTCCACGTTACAAGGCCCTTTTATGACATGCTTCGACAGTGGATCTATGATGGAGAATTATCCGATCCATATAATGAGTTCTTCGTATCAGAACAGGATCCCCACGCTATAACCGACATCCAAGACGGCAAAGGTCGTGGAGGCGCAAGCAGTGTCTGGGAGGACAAGTACAAACTCGACGAGAACATGGTACCAAGTATCATCACTCAGGATTTCGCTCAAAAGGTCTTCCTCATTGGCAAATCCTTGAACTTTATTCGGTATGGGTGTGGTGACTCGCAATGGGTAGAAGAATACTCGAAAGCGGCTTCAAAAGAATTACGATATGGTGACACGGCGACTCTTGAGACTTGGATTGATGAAGCCTATAAAACAACAATGGCTCGTCTGATACACCTCATGGCAGAGAAATTTCATCTCTTTGAACATCTGAAAGCCCTTAAAAATTATATTCTACTGGGTCAAGGAGACTTCATCGCTCTCCTTATGGAATCGCTTTCCTCGAACCTCGATCGGCCTGCAGGTGCTCAGTATCGTCATACTTTGACCGCACAATTGGAGCATGCCATTCGAGGCTCAAATGCTCAATACGATTCCCCAGAGGTTCTCCGTAGGCTGGATGCGAGAATGTTGCAATTATCCCATGGAGATATTGGTTGGGACTGCTTTACCCTCGAGTACAAGATCGACGCCCCGGTGGATGTAGTTGTAACAGAATGGGGCAATCGCCAATACCTCAAAGTATTCAACTTCCTCTGGCGCATCAAACGTGTTGAGTTTGCCCTAGCATCAACATGGCGAAAGTGCATGACAGGGGCTCGTGGAGTTCTACAAGGTGAAGATGCCAACGTCTCTCAAGCTTGGAAATCAACCCGCGGAGTGTTGGCAGAAATGATCCACTTTATTGGGCAACTCCAATACTACATCCTTTTCGAAGTTATCGAGTCATCCTGGGATGAACTCCAAACTGCCATCCACAAAGAAGGCTGTACTCTTGATGACCTCATCAAAGCCCATACCAAATACCTAAACGCAATAACCCACAAAGGCCTTCTTGGCGCCAAAAAGAAAAACCAAAGCGACGCAGATGAGAACACGTTCATGACGCAGTTAGGAGAGATTCTACGGATTATGCTAAGTTACCGTGATGCAGTCGATGGCCTCTACAGCTGGGCCGTCTCAGAATTTACTCGCCGCCAAGGAAACGACATGCTCGCCTCGGTCAAAACGTCCGACGAAGACCAACCTAACACACCCACCACCGGTGGTCGCCGTGACACTCACAATAATCTTATGGACTCTACACCTTCTCTCCCCATCCCCGATGGAATTGCGGACGAGTTCCCAGTTCTTAAGGACAGACTAGGTAGCCTGGGCTCCCACTTCAGAACTAGAGTTTGTTTGCTGCTTGGTGATCTCGCCTATCAACCCGACGTTGATATGCGGTTCCTAGGTGTAGTCATGAATTTCAATGACGTTTATCAACCAGTCAGAAAGAAGAGTGCAGCAGGGACGGCGACATCAAGACGAGAGCAAACAGGGAGAGGTTCTACAAGAACTTGAGTAATTGCCTGTAAACAAGGAGGAATAATGATGTCACAGATGGCCGGCGTTTAGGGCGGAGAACATTGGTAGAGAATAAAGGGATACATGGCGTTGGGGAACATTCATGTTTAGGTTATCGGTAGGGAAGTGACGTGAAGAATGAGTCTTCCTCTTTATATTTGTACGAAAGATACCAAATGGTTGTACTAGGGTTCAAGTCATTAAATAAACTTGATTTTGTGAAAATTTGAAGCTCACCTACCTACTCTGGTAGGCGAGTGAGTATCGTCCCACTGACTTCACCACTGAAAACATCCTTAGTAGACCATCGCAAAAATACTATATAGTGTCAACTGCTACGTAGGTCGTGGTAGTACAATATTAACTCTCAACTATTTAGTCAGTCTGGGTAATTGAAAACTTGATTTATCCATGTATCAAGTCAGTCTTACGTACAGTTAAGTAGGGAGGTAGGTAGTATCAAGGACATTGATATACATGGCACTAGTGACTTAGGAATTAGAAAATCTAGCATCTCATCTCATCTCTCGTATCTGTTGGCATCGGTCATCATCGTCATTTCTTCTTGCTCACTTCCGCTCATCCTTCAACCAAGGAAGCTCCCTCATTAGTTACATATCTCTAATCTCTCCTAGTCCACCTCAACGTCTTGTACCACACCAGTACAAGTACATACGGTCTACACCCCTGTCCTTCCAAATAACGATCCCTAAGTACCATTCTTCAATTTCTTCGAAACAGAGGCCGTTAAATTTCTCTGTCCCTGCGGAAGATGAGTTTCTTCCCAACCCATTCTATTTGTTGAAGCAGAAAAGCAAAATCCATGCCCACCCTTTGCGCGCCCTAAAAATCTCAAGAGAAAACACCGCGATCCAAGGTCTAGTTTCCAAAAGCAAACTAGCCTGGGGGTATGTGACTTCCATCCATCCCACCCCGTAATTTATTTATAAAATAGTAATGGTGAAAAGCATTTATTACGCCATCGTATATGCCCCTTGATGAAGAGAAAGCCATCTTATTGATTTTGGTTCTTTTTTCCGCCGCGCCAGTTCCATTCGCTATGCAAAACAATGTATTCGCTGAAAATAGTACATGGGACCGGAAACAAGATGAAAACAAATGAAAGTTGCTGAGTTTCGATTTGTGATTTGACTCTCTAATTGAGAGATGTAGTTGTCGAGCCATGTTACAAATGAAAGGTCCCTTAGATTATATGAACTGTGTCGGGATCCTGATCCGCTGCGTTCGGCTTGACTGTGATCCGGCCTTCAACCGCAATACTCCTCACTCGTTGACTGAGGGGTAGTGTGTATTTTAGCGAACCTCGAATAATGAGATCGAACTCGTGTTGAACTACTCTTGACCAGCGTTCGGAGCCAGCAGGCTCGGTTCTATTGCCAGGCTTATAGACGCGGAGTTCGCCAAGAGAGGTTGACCGTGAGCGCTGGAAAGGTGATCCTTCAAATGTCAAAGGGCTCTCAAAGTCAAAAACATGTCCGATTTCTAGGTTCGGATTCGTGTTTGGATCCCCAAGGACTGGTGGATCGTCCGGGTCATCGTCCCGTTTATGTCTGTTTCCTCTACGCATACTTTTCGAATTTTGGATCTTTGGATGAACGTACCACTCCGAATCTGTGCCTGCATGTTTCGACTTAGCAAAAACCAGCATATCCATAGAATCGATAGTGACGACAACCAGATTTGGATTCTGAGCAGTCACTAGCATATCCACAATGAGCTCCTGTTCGCTGGCTAAGACGTTCTTGAGTGCGAGCACCTTCACATCTGTGAGAGGCTGGGTTGTTGCAAACATGAATCCTACAGCTCCCGAAATAACAAGGACGATCATGAGTGTCAGAACAAGGCATCCAGCAAAACGAGTTAAAAATGTCCCTTGTTGTCGCGATTCATGATGCTCCATTTGTCGCATAGAAGAAGCTGCTGGTCGTCGAGCGCGCCCTGAACGCCCAGATCGTATGGTTGACATGAGCGGTGTTCGCTCGTCATCCGCCTCGAGATCATAGCCCGAGGAAATCGGCGACTGTTTCTTACCATTGCTCATAAACCTCGAGTTATTACCAACTCTGGGACTCATAGGCCTAGAACCATTTCGAGGAGAAGATCCTCCAAGTTTAGATTTTGCGGCATTTGGAAAAGGAGATTCGTTATCAAAAAGAGAAGGGTGGCCGTTACCACCATTGCGGCCCCATCGGCCAATGTGATGATGATGTGTTGTTCCTCTTCCTGTGCCCATATTACTTCGACCAGTTCCCTTCCCGTCGTCTTCGCCTGTCGTCGTATCTGGGCCATTACTGCTGTAGGAATTTGCAAATTTCATACTCTTTTTCATAGCCACACTGTGACCACCATCTATCATGGACCTTAAGCCGTTCCTCTGGTCAACCTGACTCGCCATCGACGTTGCACTGGGAGTCCGTGAGTGAAATCGCCGAGGTCGGTCATTCGCGTCGGGTGGATTCGATTCGTAGACAAAGGTTTCCTCTGAGTCAGAAGAGTTTGCCTCATCTACCGCGCTAGCAACCTTCGCTTCAAAAATGTCTGCTTTCGACGAAGCTGGACGGGTTCTAGTTAGCATGGCGTTACTTACTTGTTGAATTATGTTTGATCTACGACCCCACGCTGATGAAGGTCTTGATGGAGGACTCATCACACCACTCCCATCATGTAAGGCCTGCGATCCTTGACCGCTGTCTTTTCTTGGGGACTTGATGGTAATGGTGGATGACGAAGAATCTGAATCCGACTTGGACGGTGATCTTGTAGCATGATGGTGGTGATGTTTCTTAGGTCTTAAAATTGGTTGCTCACCCGCGCCTGACACTGACGGTGCCTTTCTCGTTGCTTTCTTCTTTTCTTTCTTGGGTCTGATGGTCTCAGAGCTTGGTTTGGCCCGAAGACTACCATTGGTCCCTCCTCCGCCTACAGCTCCAAGCGCAATTGCAGGTATTGAGCTGACTGTCTCCGTCTCCACGGTCATTTTCTGAGCGCCCTCGCCCGATGGCTTCCCTCGCCCCGCAGATACGTTGGTTGTGCTATAAGACTTTGTCGGGGGTGGTGGAGCACGTAATGCTGTAGCAGGGGTAACGGACGATGTTGCTCTCATCTTGATATCTCCCTTCCCCGCACTATCACTACCACTCTCGTTGTTCTGTTTCGCCTTGCCTGCGTTGTTCAAGGTATTTTCGATAACATTATCCTTTTCGCTGAGCGGCCGCTCTTCTCCACTTCCAGCGGAGCCATCAAGGCTTACCGATGGAGTACCAGGTTGGCTTATCTCTTGAACCGTTTCAAGCGTCGAACTGCCACCGCTCGCTCCTCTTGCAGGTGTTCGCATGCCCGTACTTAATGAATCATCTGCCTCGCCGTCTGCTGGCACCTTTGTATCCTGCTGTTCGGGTGGTTGGCTTGATGTCCTCTGCACATTGATTGCGGGGATATCTTGGTCCGTCTTGCGCGGTGAGGCAATGGCTGGTTTGGTGATGGGTGGCGGGGACCGTAGCCTCGGCGATATAGGCCAGCGTGGGGCGTCCTTGAGTTCAGTGGTTACTGAGGGTTTCAGGGGGATAGGTGCCTTTATTGTTGGATCGGACGTGACTGGATGTAAGCTCGGAATGGATGCTGCAGACAATGCTCGTTGTGTAGCGGCGAGAGAGGGGGGGTTAGTATTCGTGCTGGCCGAGCGCGGAGGGCTTGTATCGTGACTGTTCTTTCGTGATCTACCAGGAGCTGATGAACGTGCACCGGTAGTTGGTTTGAGTGATGGCCTGACTGGTGATGACTCTCGTGAGGCTATCGGAGAATTAGCTGCTGAGGGACCGCGTTTCTGCTGCGGGTGTTGCTGGAATTTCTTTGTTGATGGTATTGAGGGCGTCGACGAGGTTGATTTAGACGTCGTATTTGAAGGCTCTTCTGTGCCGCCACTTGCAGAGTCTGCAGGCTTTGACGCCTGCTTCCCGGCGGGAATGCAAGTAGGGGATTTGTCGTCCATTGTGGATTATCCCCAAGGTTTCTGGCGTCGATAGAGAGAATGAGACGCAAGTGTAGACGAGAAGTCTATTGTTGCTGGGGCGGGTGATGCTGACCACTGAGCAAATGGTCGGATTCGCGAGTGGCCTGCTGGGACGATGTATCGTGTAATGCAAAATGGGGCCTCGCTAGCAGCAGCGGCGGCGGCGGCGGCGTCGTCTTCGTCTTCGTCGTCCTTGTGCGTGAATGGTGAGCAGAGATATCCATGAGGGGGAAAGTATTTTCGGTTGTTGTTGTCATCAGGTTGGGGATGCGAGACGAGGCGTACTCCGTCCGTTGCCTTTGTGGTGCTGCGCTGCCCTGTTCGCTGGTGCTCTGGTCGGCAAGTAGTGTGAGCAGCAAGCGAAAAGCTCCCTGCTCTACAGAAACGTCCGCCAGTAAGACAGATCCTAGATCCTAGACCACCACTTTTCACATCCCGAAAACAACTTAATATGTGGAGAAGACTCCTCGCGCGGACAGTGTTCCTGGCTTCCGAGCAACGCTTGAACAGGGGAATTCAGACCATCTGGACAAGATGGAGTCGATGGATTTGGGTGGGCGAGTTAGGGCTTCGCCCTTCTGGAAGTTCGTACGAAGGAATGAAGCAGCGGTGAAAATTGCTTTCAGTGGAGCTGAGTACGTTTACGGAGTACTACTCTGCTGTTGCTATGCTACAGTATCTTGCTGAAGTGTTTTGTGTTCTTATTCCTGCACAATAATCCACAGTGGAACGGTGAGTTTGGAATTATTACCCTAGGCTAGTTATGAATAGATTGTTGAGACTCGTGCTCGTGTTATTATGTTAGTCTTTGTCATAAGCACCTAAGGTACGTACCACCGGTAGGTAAGGTAGGCAAAGGGCAGGTCGGTGGTATCAGGATTATTTGGCCTGGGAAGCCTGTGAAGCCTGTAGGACAGGGGAGCAGAGGTAAACCTCGGGCTGTCTGATAGTGACTGACAGCCCGTATCCGGTCGCTGCTTACTACCTAGCCTCTGTAGACTTCTGTAGACTTCTGTCCACTTCGCCTGTGAGATAGCGGCTGCTGACCATCTACTCTCAATAAGTGCTAGGTGTAACCCAGCACCAACCACTGAATGGCCGCTCACTTCTTACCGAAGCACAATGCTCAAATGCTTTCGTCCCAGCGAATGGCGACGAAATGCACGAAATGAAATGCCTCATATCAAATAGGCCCCAGGTCGAGGCTCAACGATCGTCACTCCAGAGCTCACTGGCGGTTACTGACTGTATCCACAAATGAAAACATGTGGCACAACACCGAGAAGATCACTTGATGTTGCAGTTTCACAAAAAAAAAAAATTAACATTGCTTCAGGCGCAGTCCCAAAACTTGATTCCCATCTTGTGATATAATCTGGTCACTATTGACCTTGCGCCCTACAACCCCCATCAACCTTTCTGCTATGCTTCTGCCCTACGACTACTCAGAAGCTGCCACATGTTCCATCATAAATCATCATTCTTGCTCCTGATGCCGAAAGGGGATGTCCGAATGCACAGCAACTTGGGATCGACTATGTATGCTTTGGGACAGCATCACCCACTCTCGTCCTGCTCACTATGTGTGCAGATAAATAAATAGTTCAAGGTAAGGTCATCTCATTCGATGACAATACTTGTGCGCTGCAAGGCAACCAAAATAAGAAGACAGTCGCATTCTGGAGGAAGCACTTTCCTCCATCGCGCTGCTCGTCCACGTTTCACACTCCTTCACCCTGCTTCCAGAAGGCGCCCGCAAGAACATACATACCCGTCAAATCCATTCTCGGTTTCTTCCTTCTACCCTTCATCCCCTCATAAAAATTTCCCCTAAACCACTCCCTGTCTCCCAGGACTTCGCATTGGTGGTGCAGTATAGGCACACCCGTCAAATCCGCACTGTAGGAACCCGGCGGTATGGGATCTTCCCATCTTGTCTGATGTGAGCAACCCATCCAAGACGCCATCATCAATCCCTTCCCGGCGAATACCCCCCACACACGTGGATATGAGCTAGGGTATTTTAACAACGCATCACCTGAGACTCATGATACCGAGGCGCTGTGAGTCAGGCAAAGCTTTGTGATATAAATAAGAAGTAGTATCGAGAAGAAAACAAGCGCTTACAGCCTGTGCGAGGCAGACACGATGGGCAGTGGAAATATATCCAAATTTGACTTGTGTGCCTGTTGCAATGTTGTGGTACCAACTTTATACTCGCTTACTGATGACAATCCTCACCTCAATCCACAAGAACATCTCAAGAGCCTCCTCAACTTGCTCTAATGGCTCTGTTAGGAAACCTCATAATAATAAGCATGGTTCTGAGTTTCTCACAGAAAATGGTACTCGTACTGCAGTGTACAGTATGTCGCCCTTAACTAGATCTAAGTATCCTTGTCAAAGTAAAAACTTAGTCTAGTAACCGCAGTTGTGCCTAATCACCCCGTTATGAACAAGTGAAGTCAGGTCCTGATACGTGTACAATGCTACAATTGATATTTGACAAATGTTGTAGCTTTTTGCGCTCACCACCCTGTTAGGTACAAGTGAGTCACTCAATTTTTATTTTATTTTTTTAAAAAAAAAAAAACTAGCAAAACTCACATAGCATTGTTCAAATAGCAATTTAAGCAGGACGCCCGGTAACCAGACCTACTCTTCTCTACAATACTTCTTCCTACCTCACAGACACTCGGTGATACCTTTCTAGGCAGGAGCGGAACAAGGGGAGTTGGATTACTGATGACAAAGTCAAATCCATACTCCGTAAGTCCCGGATTATCTGCCGGGGGCCCGAGAACCATCGAGCGATCCCGAACATATACGGAATATGGGAACCGGCAGCTGCGAAGACTCGAAACAAATCACAGCATGGCCATTCGGATTTGGAATAAATAGCTCTTGCGGGGCATTAAGCTTTAACTTTCTATGCAGGAGCTTAGGCCGCTCAAAAATGCCTTTTGATATTATTGAGATAGCTCATCATAGTGGTAGCTTTGTGGCTTTCAAACAGGAATCTGCATTAAGTTTACCAAAGCGTTGGAAACGGATACGATGAAGGGATGTCCTCAGTGTGACCAAAGCCCCTATCAAACGAAATAGGGTTCAATCACAGGCACATCACAAATGAGAACAGACGCCTCTCATAAATGCTCCAGTATCAATTCTTTCTATTGATCTAGCAATTCATTCCCAAGAAGGGTCCAAGAGGAGCCAAGGAGCACAACTGTATAGCGACACCCAAGCCAGTCATCTGATCTATCTACAGCATTAACAGCACAAGATCTTCCTCTTTTTTTCTTTTCCGCACAGCCATCCGTCCATCCACGTAGCTCATACAAAGCAACCAAAATCTGGTTAAGCTATAGCAAGCAATTGTAATGTAGTAGTACCTCAAACAAACTTTTCATAAGTATAAGCCAAGTCAAGGTTGTGAGGGTTCCTTGCTTGCTGTCATAAAACCCCAAACATGATACTCGTTCCATCGACCGATTACCGCCCATCAGTTCGTGACTATTTCGTTTCGTGAAAGCGTGAAAAATGGTTTCGCACCGTAGAAGGATATATAAGAATCGAAGCATAAAGCAATAAGCCTATGGTGATGAAAATGCATGAAGTCGTCGTTCGTGAAGTGCAGGTCGTGCGTGCGGCCCGCACGAGATAGAAAAAGATTGAACGCCGTGTTATCCAGGGAACGCCGTGACACCTTGTTAAAAAAATTCAAACTGAGCGCATCCAGTCTGCATGCCCTTATCCAGGATCAAGCGAGTTGGTTGATGCGATGATTGTGCAGTAAAATCTGCAAGCTAAATCAGATATCCATCATCTCAGTATCGTCCGCCAAGATGTCATCAGCTGGTCCCCAATTTCCTTCGAAGACCGTAGCACCGGCCCGGCGTCGTCCTTGAACCCATTGAAGGCCTACAGACTCGAGCACGCGGTGGATTGTTGGTCGGTCTTCAGGCACAGGCGAAATCATCCAACGAACGATTCGGTCAAGAGCATGATCATGATACATATCCCTCATGAACTCGGGAGCCTGATGAAGTTCACCTCGTCGCATAGAGCCAAAGAGGTTACCAGGGTCGTGAGATAAAGACCTACTGGTGGAGCCGATGTTCCGCTTGCGAGTGCTCATTGTCGGTGATCCGAAGTCGTTCTCCATTTCCTCGTCGCTCCCATAGAATTCCATGCTAGTGTCGCTCTCCTCGATAGGGATACCGGTTGCATCCCTAATTATAGTACTGGCGCTACTCCAAGTCAAACTTGGCACGTCGCTCATATCTCCTGAACGAAGTCGTTGCCAGGTTGGACCATTGTCCGGTAGCTGTACGTTTCCAGCAATCTCCAGCATAATAAGTCCAAGAGCGAAGACATCAGATGGTTTGTCGTATTTTCCTAGTAAGATTTCGGGTCCGATGTACTCGCGATCACCTTCTCCTTCAATGCCGGCTTGTGCAGGCCAATGAGCTGCCATACCAAAATCACCAATCTTGAGCACACCTTCAAACGTAATAAAGATGTTGGCTGGCTTGAGGTCCAAATGGATGTAACCAGAATCGTGAATATGCCTCAGGCCCTTCGCTGTGCGTTAGTTGGGTACAGAAAAGCATTACGGCACCACATACCTGGCTGAGCTCTAGCATGATTTTCCAGATCCGGAAATCATCTAGTCTGCCTTTTCGGCCGACTTGTGACAGAAAGAGATCCAGACTGCCCTCCTCGCAAAATTCGGTTTGGATATACAGATAATCCTTCTCTTCCCAGTGGTCAATAAAGTCGACGACGTGATCAGAATGTCCTAGTGCCTTGAGCACGCTAACTTCCTGCAGTTTCCGTTGACGGTCCCTGGTACCTTGAAAAGGCTGTCGTGACTTCTTGACAGCAAAGACCTGCTCTGGCATTGGTGTCACAGGCGATCTTCGGTTAGGAGAATCGGTTTTGCCAAAGTAAAAGGCTTGTGTGCCACTGGTGGGCCGAGAATTTTTGGTGACACGGTACACGTGGGAGAATTCTCCAGTGCCAATAATTTCAGCCTTTTCAAACCTCGAGGTCAGAGACGCATCGATATCTGTTGGCCCGAAACCGCTGATTGGTGTGGTGCTGAGTCGTCGGTCGCCGAGCAGGGCAAAATAGTCTCGACCAGCAGTTGGAGTAGCCGGAGGTGGCATTGTTGCTGCGCCATGGTTTGGCCTCAACTCTCGTGGATTGGATATAGACAGACCACTAGGATCAGGAGGAGTCATACTATCTATAGGAGTACGCGGGGACCTCCTCTCAATGAATTCTACACGCTCCAACGGAGAAGCTGGAGCCACGTGACTAAATTTAGCAAAGCCCGGTTTTCTCGATGGACTGACAAAACAAGTTGTGAGATTAAGGGATTTAGCAACCAAGGGCGGCGGGAGAGGGCAATTAGAGCCACCCCGAAGTGCCCGAGATCGGCCGAAGGAAGGCATTGAAGTAGAAGAAATAGAAGAAAGTCGAAAGTTGGCAGTGGTCGGAGAATCATTCAAATCGATTGATGCTTCGTCGTCGCTGCAACCCGCGTCATCATCACCAGGACTTGTGGAAAAATTCAACTTACTACTTCTCTGTATTTTCTTTGCTAGACCAAAGCCAACCGCAGATGCCGGAAAACTTCGGTGGCTGCTCGGACTGCCATTATCTTGCTGAAGCGCCTGCTTGGTGGGTGTCGGTGGTAGATCGAAATCTATGCTGGTTTGGCTGTCTCCCTTTGGATCAGGCGATCCACCACTCTCATCACCATCAATACTGAGAAAGCTTCCACGCCTCATGAGCCCACGGGAATTGCCAAATGCACTACCAAATACACCCATTCCCTTTCCGAATGTAGATTGCTTGGATTGATTTCCGTGGGGGTTGAAGGGCGTTGACGGTGTTCCAAAAGAGTGCCTGATATGTCTGGCCCTTGCAATCGCACTTCCAGGAACTGGAGCTGGATATGTAGCGAATGTGTTGACATGTTTCTTGCAGGGTGTGTCTGGCATGTTGCCCTTGCCATTACCTCGCGACGGTTGAGGATCTTCCGGATTCCGGTTCACTTTCGAAATGAGACCAGTCGACATGAATGCAGCTGGTAGAGGCTTGACAGACTTGTAATTGGGTGTTGAGAACGATCCATCTTCGTTCGAGATCGCTTCCAAGGAATATGGTCTTAGGGAGCCCGCAGGCAGTGACTTTGAGAAATCGAGCTTCGGCCTAGGTTGTTCTCCAAAATTGACCGGAACATGGGTTGGGGAGTCGTCTACAAGACTGGAGCTGCTGGAGGATGTAGTCATAGTCCGTGACAATGGATGTGGTTGGTGCATTGACTGGTTCATCATATGCATCGATGCATTAGGAAGAGCGCCTTGGGAAGAGAAAGGACTATCTCGGGCAATGGGAGGCATAAACTGGTCAAGTGAAAGTCGGGGACGGTTCTTGTTCTGAACTGGTGTTGAAACTTCAGGGGCCGTCATAGCTGCTTGTTGTTGCGCCAGTATCTGAGCCGCATGCCTTCTGCCCCAAGAGGTCTTTTCACCATGTCGCTGTTGCAAGGTCGACTTTCGCAACGAGGATGATCTTCTCGGCATGGATGTGAAGGGTGAAGATGCTGGGCTGTCGGAAACAGCTGTTGCGGATAGTTCGTATTCTTGGTTCGTGTCATCATGAATATCAAATTGTGGTGTAGATGTTGGTCCGTGATCAAAGACATTAAAGTCATGGCCAAAGCTCGCAGAACCGTGCAAACTTCGTCTCTTCGCTACGGGACTACCCAAACTTGCTTGGTCAAGATTCATGATTGCGTCACTACGCTTCAGTGGACTCGAAGTAGTGGATGTCATAGTATCGTTGCTACCATCCCCAAGCCTAGATAGCGCGTGGTTGAAAGGTGTGGGTGTATCCAAATTAAATGCTGTTCTCGTAGTTTTTTCAAAACTCCGGCGCTCAAAGCTCTTAGGTTCCTGCGGACTTGGGCTAGAGACAATGTTTTCCTGACCACCCGACGAGCCTTGTTGTAGAGCCGGAGCCGTGTTGCCAGTATCCGAGGCTTGGCTCAGGGCGCGCTTCATTGGACTCTTCGGTGGAGTTCGCGTTCGAGTCACTGGTCGAGCGGGTGCTGTCTTTGCCCTTGTTGAAGAACGCAATGCTAGCTTTGCGCTTGGTGGGAAGGGGACTGCAAGTGGTGATGGAGTATGGGGAGGGTTACTCTGCTGACTACCGGTGAATATCGTTGGCTGGGAAGAAGCGCGCCGTGGCGGTGGCGACAGTGGTGAAGGTGATAGAGGCGACTTTGGTGATGAACTGGGGGACTTGGTAACCAGGCGGAATTTCGAAGGCGACCGTGACAACGAGCGTCGGAGCGACCTCACTGCAGAGGTGACATCAACATGGTGGACATGTGTCGGAGAAGGCAATGTGAGAGTGCCGCCACCACTATTTGAGTAGGCCATGATAAATATGGAATGCGGCGATGCTCGCGTATGATACGTAAAATGAGTGCGATCCGGTATGAGAGGGGCTCTCGAGGTGATGTCGGGACTTATCTAGCAGGAGGCATAGATATAGGCGCTGTCGAAGGTCGTTGTGGGTTGGTGAAGCTGTTGACGGCCGACAACGAAAGCGTCTCTTGTTGAGTGACGCGCTTGATGCGAATGCGATGCGATGGAAAGGACACTATGGGGTCTTAAAGCGCGACGTCGGGCTGTGTGGCAAATTGTGAAGTCGACGAAAAACAACAAACGGGAGTGGTATCTATCGTCTGGAATGCAAGATGTCGTGGCGCCTGAGGAATGCTTCGTGGAAAGACGTCGGGAATGTTGGGATTTCAATTCAATAGTTTAGGTCGATGTCCAGATAATCATGCCAGCACAAGTTTCCATCCGACAGCAGCTCACACCGTCCCCAACAGCTGATAGATCCCCCCCTTCGTAGCTTGCCAATGTTCGAGATGCTGTAGTTTCTTTCTGGTGATGTGAGGTTGGAGGAGAGACGTGGGTGGAGAGGGAGATGGGAGAGAGGAAGGAAGAAAGGTCTCGCTTCTGAACGCGTGCTGTTTATTCTCCACTTTCGAGGACCTAGCGTGTTTACTTCTCGAGTCTTTGCCTGGCCTGCGTGTGCCGCGCAATCAAGGCAGCCACGGCCCACAAACAGAGAGGTACAGTACAGAAGATGTCCAGAGCAGAGTTAATGAGTTTATTACGATGCACAAATAATTGTACCTAGGGAAATACTGATGGGGGGGAGAGGGTTTTTTTTTTGGCCGCCGTCCAAAGTTTCGGTGAAGAATGAAGGCAAATAATGCAGGCGCCGTGTGAAAAGGGCTTTTGACTCCTGCAGCAGTGGGTGTTGCTGGTTTGTTTAGTTAGAATGCTGGCAGCCAATCAGGTGCCAATCCCCCCTCTAACCCACCCGTACGAACGCTGAACGGCTACAGCCGCTGTTTGATCGATGGATAAAGGCCCCCCCTTCTTGCTCTCCCACCAGCTCCAAGGCCTTGTCAAGACACGCTACGCTCTTCAGACGATCGGCCACGTCAAAGGGCGTTCGTGGATCCAAACACACTCTTCCCCCTCCAGAAATTGTGCACTTTTTATCCTTTCCCCTCTTTGTTGACATGTCGCCACTGTCGCCAGACATCAAAACATCAACAAAAACAACAACAATCAAAAGTGACTTTCCACCGGGACCATCAACCGGAGGATCTAAGATTTGACGACAAGGACTAACCCCACTAAATATCTAATTCGGATAACATTTAATATTTAATTATAGGGGCGTGCCCTTGATTGCCAGAGTCAACGGGTCTTTTGATATGGGTCTAACGCTCGTAAACCTTACTCCGGACTCCAGAAAACTTTGCATGCGCGAAATGATCAATTTCAATGCGTTCTTTCCATCCGATGGGAAAGTTTGTACGCGAATAGGTCAGGATGAACCGAGATCCGGGGACGATAACAAAGGGAACAGGCCAAGGAGAGACTCGAAGAGCAATGTTCTCGTACTGGTCACTACGGGTACCTTACATTATTAGTTAGGGACGGGTGCTTAATCAAAGCATAATTGGCATTTGCATATTAAGTAACTTTGCTTGTCTCGTGGTTTGAGGAGCATCATCATCACTAAGGTCCCCGTGGCGTTTCTTTTGCAATAAAAGAGGTACTATACAAGTAACAACAATAATGACGCCTTAATGACATCAATAACAAAATCTGCTTCGTACACAATCGGTCAACCACTAAGATAAGGAAGCCTCGTCTGCTGTGATGTACAATCTGCTGCTGCACCAGCAAGGACAAGCGAAATAATGGGAGGATCAAGTGGATGGTAAATCGGTAATAAGCTCGGAAGCTGATAGTGTGAAGCGCATTATTATGGCATTCGCATCTACTTGTCTACGATAGTTGTAACGGTAACCAGAGACTCAACATCGTCCTGGCCCCTCTTTGCATTCTTCAAATTGCAGAAACTCTCGGCTTCTGTATTGATCTACAGTTTCTTCAACAATGGGGCACATACCGAGTTTTTTCGTCTCTGAAGAGATGTACGGGACTAGCTACTAGCGAGTAGGACACCTTCAAGCCTCCAATCTACTCCGTACATGCCAACTAGATACACTGTAACTTTTCATACCACGACTGCCATGAGGGCATTTTGGCATTTTCAGGATGAAAACTCCCCTTGTGCTGCTGGTAAGTTTAGGCTCAAGTAGCCCAAGGGTTCAACCTGACGTCGCAGTATGTGTGATCACATGACTCCACGATAAGCTAAGATAACAACTCCCGAACGACAATAATTTTGCAACTGCAAAATCTCTACCACCAAACACTTCTGCTATCCGTATTGTCGACCACCACAACACTACAGCACAACAGCCTCGACGAGCACAACACTACAAGTCACTGTAGGCACGTAGACGAGCGCAGCATACAAGGCTGGCAGTATGGGCAAGCTCAAGCAAGGAAAGCGCAACAGCGCAGCTACAGCTTCCCCATACGCGAAGTCGAAAGCACAAGCTCAGACTAACAATGTCTTCAAGTTTAATACCAACGTAAGTTCAGCTCTAAAACTGCTTGGGGTCTTCTCCTAATCGTGTTCATAGGTAGGCCAACATATCCTCAAGAACCCAGGCTAGTCCTCATTTTACTTGTTACTACTAAATCACGTTTAAGCCGCTCTCAATATGTCTAGACCAAGTAGGCTGACTCCGAGTTT
This sequence comes from Pezicula rhizophila, assembly GCA_022190145.1. Classification (NCBI taxonomy): domain Eukaryota; kingdom Fungi; phylum Ascomycota; class Leotiomycetes; order Helotiales; family Dermateaceae; genus Pezicula; species Pezicula rhizophila. The sequence goes on from JAJONI010000178.1 coordinate 31,983, forward strand.
TTAAGTACAGGTGTTGCAGAAGCCATTGTCACCAAAGCATTCCTCAAGCCCAGCGATACTGGTAATTTCTACATATCTTTAAGAGGCATTGGATTATATTTTAACTATTGAATTAGTCCTGGAGATAGGACCAGGGACTGGAAATTTGACCGTTAAAATATTGGAAAAGGCAAAGAAGGTTATTGCGGTGGAACTGGATCCTCGAATGGCCGCCGAGGTAAGTCTCAAGTTCTCGAAGTAACTTTGCCTCTTCTGGGTTAAATTCATTCATTGCTCCTGAACCATGTTTGAGTTACTCCCAATAATATCTAGAACAAGTAAACTAACTCCGTGTTTCTTATTTATAGGTGACGAAGAGAGTACAGGGGAAACCTGAAGCTAAACGTCTAGAAGTCTTGCTGGGAGATGTGATCAAGACAGAGCTACCACCGTTCGATGTCTGTATCAGCAACACACCCTATCAGGTTTGTATTCTATGCATTACCATGGACCGCAAGCTAATGGCCTTCTTAGATTTCTAGTCCCTTGGTGTTCAAACTTCTCGCCCTGCCAAATCCACCCCGCACATCCATCCTCATGTTTCAGCGCGAGTTTGCGCTCCGACTCACTGCTCGGCCTGGAGAAGCGCTGTACTGTCGTCTCAGTGTAAACGTACAGTAAGGACATTCTCTTGGCCATATCAACCCATCGAGGCTGACTCATGAGCTTTGAGACATGCCTATAGAGGCTATAACATGTGCTAAAGCTGGCGAATCATGTCCTTGACTCCTAAATGCACCTGAAAGAACTATTGCTGACTCGGAGGACATCCAGATTTTGGGCTAAAGTAACCCATATTATGAAAGTAGGCAAGAATAATTTTCGCCCACCCCCGCAAGTTGAATCTTCAGTTGTAAGGATTGAGCCAAAAATGGGAACAGAAAGGCCAGGTGTGAGCTGGGACGAGTGGGATGGCATGCTGCGTATTTGCTTCGTAAGTGTCTTATGTTATCTTGCCATTGAAACTCTATCTCACAGTTTGTTAATAGGTCAGAAAAAACCGAACAATGCGTGCCAGCTGGTTAGGTACGAAGGAGGTCATTGGAATGGTGGAGCGTAATTACAGAGTTTGGTGTGCGATGAATAACGTAGCTATTGATGAGACAGTCATTGGGGACGAGGAGGAAGACATGGAAGTTGATGGAGGACTTGACGCTGAAGCTGGAGACGAAGAGTGGGGAGGAATTATGGAAGTTGATGAGGATGCTGACGAAGTACCATCATTTTTCAAAGAAGAAACAGAGCGACTGGCCCGTGAAAATGGAGAGAAGACAAAGAGCAAGAAAAAGAAGACTAGAGTGGCAGAACTAGTCAAGGAGAAGATCAAAAAAGTATTAGAGGAGACTGGATTAGGAGATATGAGAGCTGGGAAGTGCGATGAGAACGATTTCCTGAGATTACTGTGTGCTTTCAACGAGGAAGGGATTCGCTTTGCATAAAGGGGGGAATCTGGTCACAAAAGCATTGCGTTTTAGCATGGCGTTGGAGGAGTTCATTAGGAATGTGCCCAAGATTATCCGACAATTCTCGAGAGATTTAAGCGGAGGAGGCATCTCAATTGCGTTCAGGCTAATATGCTTGAGTCATAATTACAGTGAAGGGTATATAAAAGTGTTACTAGACGGGCTGCCTATGTTCCTTAATCTATTGTTAAACCGAACTTCGACCCTTCACTTAGACGTCAATTTTTTCCTTGGCTACAATACCTCACAATATATAATATTGCTTAAAATTATTTTCAAAAGTCATACATGAACTGGTGACTGTTCTGCAAATGGGTAATAAGATTAGGGTACCTTTCGTACTTTAAAGCAGCTTATCTTCTCCGTGTAGGTGTCCATGGCATGGTATTCATCGCTGGCCTAAGCATGAAAAAGCCAAAGATACTCGCAGATGCTGAGATGGAATTGCACCCTTAGCCTTCAACAAGAATTTAAAGTCATAGTAACGTTGGGAGGTAGTAATATATAACTTGGGTAATACAGTTGCCTAAAACAAGCAAGTTACTCAAATCGAATGGGCTCCTTAAGCCGATTAAGTTGCTCAAATTGAGCGAGTCATCTAAAAAAAGTCATCACTACAAACAAAAGCTTTAATATTTCAAATTGTCTAGGCAAGCCTAGTCAAAAGAGTTTCATAGCAGAACAATAAGGTCAATAAGATGCAGAGCCCGTCTATATAGACGTACTTTAGCATCGACATACAGCCCAGAGACTATTCCTGACATAATGAACTAGACAATAGGTTGGTAGGAGAACTAATTGTCTTCATTGGTTTTTAACCCTGATTGTTCGCAGACTAATAAGAGCCAAAAATGCCGCCTCGATATACTAGAACACACTTTACTACCATCACCTACCGCAAACCCAAATGTACTAAGTTTTTCTACCACAAGAGCAAATACCTGTGGAACGGCATAGGTAAGCTTAAACAACACAACCACCCTATTATTATAAAATTAATAATTAACAATTCTAATCAACCAACCAACACTAAAAGTTTACTGTAAACACTCGCTTATCCTTAAATACCTAAATACCCAATATAATTATATAATTATACGGGTGCAGGGCTTGTGCACATGCCTGTATCTTACTTGGTAAGTTTGGGTTATTTACTTAGCCCAGAAGAATAAAAAAAATCAGTTCGCCTAGTTTCTGCAGAGAGATCCTATAGTATTGCTATCTTTTGTTAGGTTTGATTTCCTTTTGGCAAGTAATATAAAGTTTTGGTT
>JAJONI010000179.1:5719-34725 GCA_022190145.1 Pezicula rhizophila
AGTACGATACGGTTGGCGACGGTGGCACCGGACGAAGCCCAATAATCACAGGCCTTCCACGCTCACTAGTCAAAGCAAAAACCATCTCGCACGACGAGTCACCCACTCTTCGTACATATATACACACATATATATATCCATCCATATGCTCTTTCCCGCTGATCGAAGTAAGTGGTGTTGGTTGGTGTATGTCACATTTATCTCCTTGTCTCTCCTATCACCACACTGTTGGGACATCGATCTCTAATAATCGCATCCTCGAATGCTTGGAACACGTCCATTTAGCATGTCGTACGAGATCGTTCAGCTGCCACATGACCTCGAGGGTGCAACCTCCAGTCTAGAGCGGTACAAACAATTCCGACTACTGTCTCTCCAGGTCTCACCCGAGGCCTTCCTCTCGACATACGAACGTGAGGCAGCCTTTACAGACGACATATGGCTAAGTCGATTGACCAACCCATTAACGACAATCTTTGTAGCTCTACAATCAAACCGCGTCGTCAGCACTCTGACCGTCCTCGAGAATCTTCCATATACCCCGGAAGACATGCCAGGTATTGGGGATCCGTGGCTAGTCATACGTGAGAAGAGTCAACCGCATAATGTACTGCATTCGCGAATCAATGGCAACTTCACACTTCCCCAGGCTCGTCGCCAGGGACTTGGTCAAGCGCTCCTGGAACGAGCTATTCAGTTTGCCGGAGACCAGGCAAAAGCTGCCCAGAAAAGTTTTGTGATCAGTATCGCTGTAGAAGCTGAAAACAAAGCTGCGAAAGAGTTGTATGAGCGGTGTGGTTTTGTAGTTGTAAAGGAAGAGGTTCGCCAAGATGATCCTACTCGAGGAGTGTTTCTCTTGAAGTTTACACCTACCTAACATGTATATCCGCCTATCAATGACCCCAAGACCGCCATTTATTTCACTTGAAATTATTCCTTTACTCAAAAATGTAGCTGTATCGTACCTAAGCAATTCCGCATCTCGTTTCATGACTCACTCTAAGCTATTAAAAAAAAGAGTGATGTAGGTCGTACCCGGGCTCGAACCTTTATACTATATGAGTTTTGATATATTAACAAGCAAGTCAAAGAAACACATACCGGGGATTCGGGAAAGTCCTTTTTCAGGTATGATCTTGATATTATCAAAATCCCACGTGCTAACCACTACACTATACAACCATGTTTGCTCTGTTTTGGTTCCCCTCCCGCGTAGAAGAGTACGTGAACAAAGGAAGGATGCCCCAGTAGGGAGGGAGGGGCACCTTAGTTATGTTCAAGTAGAGTAAGGGAAATGCTAAACCTCCTAGCACCAAGCACCATCCGAGTCATCAAGGAATTGAGCGCTACTGTACAGCGACTTAATAATTGCAGTAATTGAAGACTGGGCTAATTTTCTTCACTTCGATAGATAGCCATTTGGTAATACCTGTGGAAAACTTTCGACACAAAGCAAGCACGACAAAGAATATCACATCATTGCCTGTATCCTATACTAGGCAAACACAAAAACCTGCAAGTATCAAGACCACGGGGTACCCAAAGTTACAGCAGAAAGTGAGCTATGACATTGGAAGACAGGGGTGACACAAGTCTCATATCTCAACAATATATTATTTCTTGCCCTATAACTCGGCAAGCTTGAGGACCCCTTCCATTGTCCATAAGAAGTGTTATCCATAACAAATCATCCATCCCTCCTTTGATAAATACCTAACCAAACTATAAACTCCTAACCAATCCAATATCGCAAAATGCCAAGCAAGTAATAACAATGAATCCGCAGGCTTGTGTATTCCCATTGCAGAAAGAAAAGATGAACAGAAAGCCCCAGTACCTGTAGACCAACCAGAAAATGCCTGTCAAAAACTACCAATCCAATTCCAAACGAAGCCGAATAAACAATCTCTGGAAAGAAAGGGCTGTCAACCGTAATGATTAATACAGCCACAATGGAGAATTAGAGACTAAAAACAAAAGGCCCATTAGAACTGAAGAGGTATCCAAAAAGAAAAGAAAAAAGTGATGCTAAAAAGTGAAGCATACTATACAAGGAAGAGAGTATAAATATAAAACGCCTGATATGCTATTCAACGGCCTTCTACCTGGTCGTAGCCAAGAGAAATCCTCTGCAAAACCAAGTCTGTCAATTCGTCATGGCATTATATACGTGATGAAATGGTATGTGACCCTTCTGGGAGCCCATTCATCGGATCAACATTTGCTTATGTTTCGTAAGACATCATGTCATCTCATGGATTTTGGTCACTGCTGCTGTCCTGACCACCCTCCCCAAGTGGTAGTGCCAGATCCAGGAGGTGTCCACCCCTGCACATTTGGTTGTGGGCCTGCGGATGATTGTTGCATGAATTGCTGACCACGATCTAGCTGATACAGGCCTTGGCCAGGTGCTGGATAGCCTTGACCTGCAGCTTGCTGACCAGGATATTGAAAGCCAGGCTGCATTTGTGGGTTGGTTCCTTGATGTCGAAGTTGTGGTGGTGCCTGATGTGGAGACTGTTGTTGGAAATGGGGGGATGGTTGAGGGTGAGCGTAGCTGGGGACGCTGTGTTGTGGTGATTGTTGTGGTTGAGATGGTGGCCACATCTGCTGGGCTTGGGGAGAAAATCCGTACTGACTTGACCCGCCCTGGCTGAGATTGCTGGGGCCAAGGGGGAGACCAGGAGATCTACCAGGAATCTGACTTGGCGGTTGCTGCGCCATTCGCATTGGTGCTTGCGCTAAAGTGTTCGTTGGTCGAGATGGCTGTGAATAAGGCTGAGAGGGCATCATGTGCTGTGTACCTTGCAGAGGCATCGATGGCTGCTGAGTATTCGTGGTAGATGTTCGAGGGGATTGCAAAGCTTGAGTGGAGGGCAAGCTTTCGCTCGTAACGGCTGGCAGTGTAGCGTTTGAAACCGGGGGTTCGTGTGGCCTATTCCACCGCCCTTGGAGGTAGTCTCTGCTTGCAGCTGATTGTGCATTTATCTGCTTGCTATATTCTGCAGTGCTATGTGCTTCCTGCAATAGCAATGCAGGAGGACTCGCCTGAGTTCGATCCTGATACGGCGGGCCGCTTATCTCTTGCCTTGGGCGCGGTATGTTGCTATAGTCCCTTGGGGGATTCTGGTCTGGCACGTTGATCATTGGGTATGCCGATCCATTTCCCGGCGGACCCATAATGCCTGGTGGAACAGGTGGTGGTTGAGCATGAACACCAAAAGTCGGATGCCCAGGGACTGGACTATATACTATATCGCCGTGATGGGCTAATGCTATCGATGCGGTCGTGTTAGCTTCATGCGCTGCAGCATCTCTGGCTTTTGCAGCACCAGGTCTCTTCTCTCCTGCAAGATCTTCTTCAGTAAACCCTTGCTTCCGTGCTTTGCTTTCCCAGTAATCATCCCTTACACGACGTCCGTTGACAATGACCCTGCTACCGAATTGCCGGAACATCGACTTCGCTGTAACAATTGCAATCTGACGCGACCGGTAAGAGAAAGGTAATATTTCTTGATGAATGAGGTCTTCCTTCTCAGCTTGCGATGCAATAATCTTGTACAATGATCTGTTCTTGTTGAATAATAGATAAGAATCTCGGTAGCCTAAGACCCTGGCGCATTCGGTGGCAAGCATGAATAGTTTATCACCTCTATTTGGCACAAAGAACGTCCGACATCTGTAGTCGCGTCCTTCAACAAGATGGCCTGTTGCAGTAACTTTCTTTTCGCCGGCCTCATCATATTCACGTGGTATATACTCGTCGCCCTCGGGTCCTAATTGGTCGGTAGTGTGGTCCCTAACAGTAGGGAGCGCCTTTATCACGGACTTTGAAGGTGTTGATTTACTTGGAGATGCTTGCGTTGGCGTTACCGGTATATGGGTTTGTTGGGAAGGAGGCGCTGCAGTTTGCGACTGTGGGGTCTGAGGAGGCATATTGTGGGAGGGTGGTATAGATGACTGTGTTGGGCTCTCTGGTACACCACCAGGCAGTCTTGACTTCGTTGGTCTGCCTCGTTTTCGGGGTTTTGAGTCGCCTAAGATGAGACACAGTCATTAGCAATGATGATTCTATCGGCAACGCGCGCATGTAACGCATGGCTACAGCCGCAAGAGCAATGGTAACGCTCTTGCTGAAAGGACGGCCTACCATCATCTCCCAAATGATCACCCGTGGATATATCGCCGTAAGTATCCGGCGACTGTGAGCGGCTGCGTTTGGTGCCCCTCGGTGTTGTATCTGGTGCAATTGTCGGATTTGATAGACCTACTCAAGACGCGGTTGTTAGTGCTGCTGATGGCAATTGGATATAGATCAACCTCGGACTGATAGGAAATAATTTTGGATCGCGTGAAGTAGCAGACAGTGATGCAGCGACTTCGGGGAATGTTGAAGGGAGATTACCATACCTGATGAATTGAGCGCAGCCGGATTGATGGTGCCCATGCCCGACCCAAGTCCGTTGGTCGTCTGCGCCGAGGAATACATCACTGCTGGCCTTGACGGCACGTTGCAGCGACGTATAGCACGTCAAATCTCGGGCGCAAAATATGATTCTAACTTGCTTTTACTTCAACAACATACGCGTTTGCGCACGCAGAAGCGCAACAGACAGAGGTGAGGAGCTTGACGAAGCAGTTCAGCTGCAGGCGCACCTTACTTGCGTGCTGCAGGCGCGCGGGCCGAGAAGTCGCAAGTCGCAACTGGAAGTCCAAAGTTGACCAACAAGGCCTCGCGATTCGGTGACGATTGGTTTGAGCTGTTTGCGGTGAAGTCGACCAGCTGTCAATACTGTTTGATGGCCTATGGGAAATAGAGGTTGATGTGTTTGCCCCACGAACCAGTGGGAGAGGCTCTCGAGACAATCAAATGGAAATCCTTCCCGCAACACGACAGAGAAACCCTGTCGAAGGGCTAGCGAAGGAGGAGACTTCGGCGGACCACGGCCACCAAGAAGGCCAGAGCTTCACGATAGGCGAGGCTGGCGACAAAGACGATTATTGCGCAAAGAAGATCAGTGGTCAAGAAGAGCTGGTGGAGATGGTTGGGCTGGTTGCAGCAGACTGGAAAGCATCCGAAGTACTGATAATTGGCGCGCAAGCTCTATGGTCAGGCTCTCGCTGGATGTTCAAGTCGTGGCCAAGCTCGCATGAGATGGCAGCAGGCTACTGCAGTATTCCAATGCAGAACACTCCAGGCACAGCACGGGATCGGATAGGATTGAAGCCCTCGCACAGGAGCACGGCGACGGAACTGGGGATTTATGGATGCGCCTTCGTCCTATGGTCTCTACTGTACGTTGCAATCGGCGTGAGAGGGTAGGACCGTCTGCGTACTGACGGCTCTGGTCGTCGACACTTAAAATGTCGATGATGACACAAGATAGAGGAGAGATGTCAAGCGAAGGCCCCGGTGTCCGAGCACGAAATAGATGGAAGGCGCTGGTGCCAGAAAACAGAAGCAGGCGCGTTCGGCATGTATCGATCCTTACGAACCTTCCCCAGCGGCTGATTCGGCTAGGATGGGAATAATGTTTCCCGATATGTTCTGCCTCGTCGCAAGGAGAACGGAGGAGGAGCTGAAGGCGGTTTGGTGTGATAAATTCCTTGGTAATAGTAGAGAGTGGGAAAATAAGTACGAGATCAGTGTCTGCAGTTGGCGCGTTGCGAGCCGGAGAGCCTTTACATCCCAGTCCCCAAGGTGCTAGTGAGTTTACAGATTTGCAGCACCCCCAAATGGAGTAATGCTTGCAGGGTGGATGTCATTACTCAGCCCTGATGTTTATGTTTGGATCGGGTACGGGTATTCAGCACTCGCAATATCGACTGGACATTTGGAATATGCGTTCAACAAGAGCGGCGGCACCTTGGGTGTCAAGAGATTCTTAAAGCTTCAAGGGTAGGGGAAATATCAAAACGTCTACGAAGTACGTAGGTTAGTAGGCTCGTTCTGGGGCGGAGAAGATGAGGAAGCTACCTGAAGCCACTGCCGCGACTTACGAGGGATGAGCGAGTCACTATCTACTACTATACTTGAGGCGATGCTTTATTCTTCCGTCGCCGTTCTGTCCACATTCTGGTGGTGTAAAGCCACAGTGGGTGCATATGTAAAGGTAATCAGTAATCAGTGAAATAATACCCACAACTACCTACAATGCAATCCTACAGTAAGAATAATACGAAAGTAGTCACAGCAGCCATAACCTAGAGGCGATAGGGCAAAGCAGGCAGCGGTTCCGGATAACGACTCTAACAAGGATTGTCTGAACTTTCGCATTGGTCAGAAGAGCATCGCATGTACAGGATAATTGAGGGGTTATCCTCTTTTCTAATCCTTCCCTGCTCTGATTGGTTAGGCGTGGAAATGCCGGCTTCACTCTCTAGGATTGCAAAGCAAGCCACGCCTGAAACCTGATCAGTCTGTGGAAATGGAGATTCACATTCACGGCGCTCCATGCCGACTGAGTACGAGCATGCTGAGCTGGGCAAGAATCGTCGCGCTGAAGATGAAAAACAAACAAACAAACAAACAAATAGTTTCTATGACTACTGGTACGGTGCTGGACTGTACAGCATGAGCAGACGTCCATTCAAAGTTCTGAACTATGATCGACACATCCTTCGAGACAAAGCGTGAGCGCTCGCCATCTGCGGCAGGCTCGTGCCAGCCGGCGCAGAAAGCTTTGTTCGTATCATGGTCTGTCCTTGATATTCTCCATTCTTCCCAAGATCCGCTTTACCTGCGACGAGGATCGCTGGTCTCCAGACGGTCAGTAGTCAACGCAGTCTGGACCGCTAAACCGGCCGTCTAGGCTCTGAACTAAACAAGGTGGTCCCTTACGTCGCGACGCACCTGTTCATAGGCTGCAGTGATCCAACATCTGTCTACCCAATTCAACTTCAAATATGACTCCCAGAAGTGAAGCAGCGGTGAAAGGCTTCCCAGAGATCCTTGACGCTCCTTGGTACGGGCAGAGCCGCACTTCCATGTCTTATCAAGGGCCATGTGATCTCATATTGCACTAGGAGCAAACCTACGGCATTCCTCTGTGGAGATCTTGCCGATAAGATGCGGATGGTGTTGTGCGAGGGGTCCTTTTTGAGGCAAGGTGATCGTAAAGGTTGCCTCCGCCTGCTTGTCTCGGCGCTTAGAGTGGTTCTTGTCATCCAGAGGGCTTTCTTCTATGCAGAACATCAGGCAATGCATACTACCCTTCGCCACAACCATAGGTGCTGAAACCTTGACAGCGGGAAAGTGATTCATTCCACCACTCCTATGTTGATTCTGGCGTCCAAGCTTCTTTCTCTCATTTCCATTTAGATTATTCCCTCCCTGCGGGGACCAAGAGGTCAAGCAGCATGACGAAAGCCGCAGTGGTGGCGGGACTCGCTGGTGCACTGCGGGAGATCTTCACCACCCCCGAGTAGATGCCAGATGGCCTCCTACACCCTCCCATCTTTGAAAAAGCCCGGACGAGACTTGAGGCAGGCATGTTGGTCTTGGGACTTTTCACGCTTGAGAGGGAATGGTACAGTCTGCACGCTCTGGCGATCGGAGATACTGCAGTAGAAGAGATGTGAAAAGTAAATCGGAGGTCTCGGGACTTTTCGGAATTTTCGTCTGCAAGACACGAGAGATGTAGGACTCCTCCCAGAATGAGGTTATACAAAACCATACGGGCGCACGAAATGATACCAGGATGAGAAGAGTCAGAGAATTTTTGGGAGGAATAGAAAAGTGATACTAAGAGGAGTCTCCAACTTGGGAGTACCCTTCCCTTCCTATTCTTGTACCTACTTTCGGTAATTTCCCCTGAGCGTAGATAAAATGTCAGGCACCTGCCAAAGCAGCCACCGCCGTTTTAAAATGTCCCTTTTGACTAGTAGACAGAGTCCAAAATTAGACCTACCAGACAGACTCTTGTTGTGGACATAAGAAGAGTACGAATCTTCCAAGCACAGTGATGCTTAAATGACTGCAATTTTGTAAAAAAATCTTACCTACGTTGAAATGAGAACAGAATTTGTAAGTACTGTACCATATCACTTCTTATCATCTCTGGATAAGAAAAGAAGAACTGTCATTAGCCGCGATAAGCGCTTTACGCGTCTAAAAGTTCAGAGAATCAACGCAGGCGCAACTCAAATTAATCTAGGACAAGCCAGAATCACAATCTTGACAAGATGACGAGCCTCAAACGATCATTGGCATCAGACCCGTATGCCTCGAGCATATCAAGCAAGGTCTATGTAAGGTCTACAAAAAGTGGTAAGGTTCAGAAGATTGTGCGCGAGGTTTATCTTCGCCAAGATATACCATGTTCATCAAAGCTCTGTACCGTCTGTCAAGCAAAGGCTCCACGGGATGCCAGTGGTACTTGTAAGTTTTTGCACTCATCTTCAAGGTAGTTTTTGCTGATCAATATCTTAGTGGTTCCATTTGTCCTCTCTGCGAAGCCCGCAGGAACTAAGACCTTCCCTCAAGGGCACTACCTCATACCGGATACAAATGCCTTACTCAATGCCATGGACTTGTTTGAGCAGGATTCAGCTTTCCACGATGTCATAATATTGCAGACTGTTCTTGAAGAACTCCGCAATCGATCACTGCCACTTTACAATCGCCTTATTGGGCTGACGAATAGCGAGGACAAACGGTTTTATGTGTTCTTCAACGACTTCCGTCTAGAGACCTACGTAGTCCGCGATATGGGGGAATCAATAAATGACCGGAATGACAGAGCGGTTCGAAGAGCAGTACAATGGTACAGTGAACATCTGAAAACGTCTGTGAATGTGGCAAAAGGAAGTTCTCAAACTACACCGGCGATAGTCATGCTCAGCGATGACAAAGAGAACCTTCGAAAGTCGAAAGAAGATGGCATACAAGCCTCCTCACTAAGCCAATATGTCAAAGGGCTAGAGAATGCAGATCAGTTGTTGGATATGATTAGTGTGGCAAAGGAAAATCGTGAAGAAAGAGATGCCAAGGCTACAGAAAACCTTTATCAAGAATACTTTTCGGTATCAAAAATAATGACCGGAGTCAAGAATGGAACTTTACATCAAGGCATATTTAACGTCTCGCCATATAACTATTTGGAGGGTTCGGTTAATGTCCCCGCATTCGACAAGTCCCTCCTCATTCTAGGCAGGGAAAACATCAACAGATCTGTTCAGGGTGATGTTGTCGTCATTGAAATACTACCGAAGGATCAGTGGAAAGAACCATCCACTAAAATTATCGAAGAGGAAACGATGAACAAAAATGAGAATCCCGATGCAGATGATGGTGAGGCAGTGGTCACGGAGAAGGAGAAAAGAGCACTACAAGAAGAGGTCAAAAAGGTTCACAGAAACAGTACCGAGGGTCGGCCTCAGCCCACTGCCCGCGTGGTTGGTATTGTGAAGCGAAATTGGAGGCAATATGTTGGGCATGTAGACGAATCGTCCGTGAGCAAGTCTGGAAAGCAAAGTCGAAAGCAGCAAATGGTTTTCCTGGTTCCTATGGATAAGCGGATTCCAAAGATTCGTGTGAGGACACGCCAAGCAGGTGAGCTCCTTGGTAAACGCGTCTTAGTTACTATCGATTCTTGGGATAGAGATTCAAGATATCCTGTTGGCCATTTCGTTCGCTCTCTGGGTGATCTCGAAACGAAGGGTGCAGAAACCGAGGCTCTTCTTCTAGAGTATGATGTCCAATATCGACCATTTCCTAAGGCAGTCCTGGACTGTTTGCCGAAAGAAGGTCATGACTGGATAGTACCGCCAAGTTTGGATGATCCAGGCTGGAAAGATCGACGGGACCTTCGTGGTCTCGAGATATGCAGTATTGATCCAATTGGTTGTCAGGATATCGATGATGCCTTACACGCACGACCGCTTCCAAATGGCAACTTTGAAGTTGGTGTTCATATCGCAGACGTCTCGCATTTCGTCAAACCTAACAATGCAATGGATACGGAGGCCAGTATACGAGGTACAACAGTATATCTTGTAGACAAACGTATTGATATGTTGCCGATGCTACTTGGGACTGATTTATGCTCCTTGAAGCCGTACGTCGAAAGATATGCATTTTCAGTTATCTGGGAGATCACGCCAGATGCAGAAATCGTCAAGTCGAATTTCACAAAGTCTGTCATCAAGTCACGAGAAGCATTCAGCTATGAACAAGCTCAAATACGAGTTGATGATGCATCTCAACAGGATGGTTTAACTAACGCCATGCGTACCCTCATGATGCTCTCAAAGAAATTCAAGCAGAAGCGCATGGATGCGGGAGCCTTGAGCCTCTCTTCACCTGAAGTCAAAGTCGAAACAGAATCCGAAACCTCAGACCCAATAGACGTCAAAACCAAAAAGCACCTAGATACAATGTCGCTGGTCGAAGAATTCATGTTGCTAGCTAATACAAGCGTCGCCGCCAGGATCTATGAAGCATTTCCCCAAACCGCCATCCTTCGGCGGCATGGTGCACCACCAAAGACAAACTTCGAAGAACTTTCCAACCAGCTCAAGGTAAAACGAAATCTAGAACTACGAGTTGACTCTTCCAAAGCACTCGCAGACTCCCTGGACGCTTGCATTGATCATAAAGAGCCCTTCTTCAACACACTCGTCCGCATCATGGCGACTCGTTGTATGATGTCAGCCGAGTACTTCTGCTCGGGAACCCAAGCCTACCCAGAATTTCGACATTATGGTCTTGCCTCAGAAATCTATACGCATTTCACGTCGCCCATTCGACGATACGCCGATCTCGTGGCGCATCGCCAGCTTGCGGCCGCTATTGATTACGAACCTGTTGCGCCGTCGGTGCGTAGCAAGGGCAAGCTCGAAGCTGTTTGCAAAAATATCAACGTTCGGCACCGTAATGCGCAGCAAGCTGGGCGTGCATCCATCGAATACTACGTTGGTCAGGCACTCAAGGGCCGCATCGTGGAAGAGGAGGGCTTCGTCATGAAAATCTTCTCGAACGGCTTCGTGGTATTTGTTCCACGTTTCGGTATCGAATCTTTAATCCGTCTAAGGGATCTCGCAGATGTGGAACCAGAGAGCATGTTTAATGCGGAGGAATATATCCTAAGGACGAGTGGTAGCAGGGAGGTCGAGGTCGAACTATTTCAAAAGGTTGTCGTGAGGATAAGTGATGTTAAGGAGGAAAGTACCGGGAAGAGAAAGGTCAAATTGGAGCTGGTTAAGACGGGTGGAAAATAGATTACGCTAGTAATGCGGAAAGGACGAGTAGAGGTATTTCACAACCAGACTCTGTAAAAGGTGAAGATTTTTCCATCGACTCACAACTGTGAGCCTGAACCCAATACTAAGGTGGGCCGTTGCGATCATCAGCCTACGGAACGCCCGACTGTAATAAGGCGGTCATTTTCGCCCTCGTCTAGCCTTAGGCGGAGAACTCGACACAAGAAGGCATTGATCTAAATGGCGCAAAACACGTTAGCAATTCTAACCTCAAAAGCCTATATTAGCAAGACAATACCAATGAGCGGCTTTCATTATTCTGGCTATCTCAGACAGAGTAGACAGTTGCTGTACCCAATCGATTATTGCCCACTTTTTCGGACACTCGTTAGGATTAGGTATCCATATGAGGATCTTCAGACGCCACCAGACACTTTACATTGTGGGAGATTCCTTTTCGGTGTTTGGGAACGGCTTGTTGCCACCTCGCTTAGCCCATTTAGAGATGTGGTAATCTCCTCATAGTTTTCCAATATTCGTCGAATAGCCAAAAAAAGAAAGCTAAAGGTAGAAGCTCTTAGAGCAATTTGAAATATTGCACTGGATGGAAAGATATCATGAAAAGTCAGTGAAGTTTTGAACGGCATGTCATGTTTCCTTTTCAAACATGTCTTGCTGAACCTCTTTCTTATCCTGACCTCCCGAATCATTCTTCCAAATACAACCCTAAGTTTCATGTTGCTGGCTTGCACACTTTGTGTTACTTTCCCGCTTTGCCCACCCTTTAGAAATTCCCGGAAGACGGACTGACCGATTCCCTTCGACCTACTTCTCCTTGGCTCGACTCCTCATCCAGGGTATTCTTTTCCCTTGATCACTAATATAACCAGGTAGAACCCATTTCCTCCATATCAATAGCCTTCTAAAAGTAACAAAGAACAATCACTTCTTCTCCTTTTTCACTTCATAGACAACCCTGCCTCCCTCAACCTTGGGCACACACACTTCCTTCGAAGAGAAAGGATCAGACGACCGCACATTGGCAGAACGTCCATCAGCCTATGGATCTCGAGTCAGTTATAGGGATAACGGGGTTAAGGCAATAAATGAGTTAGAAGGTTCGACGAACAAGACATGCGGCACAAGCAGCGTTATTAACCCATACCCAATTTGGACAATTGTAAGGAGACGAATAAGCACATCGATATTTATAATATCCCGAAGTGCCGCTCATTGTATCAACCAGACTTTCAGAAAGACAAAGATAACCTTGGACTTTACTTTGTGTTGATATTTCGAAGCCCACTTGTTGAGGAAGATCTTGAATCGTCGGAACAATGCTGTTGTTGATGCTGCTGCTCCTTTGGACGTCCTTGATGAGCATAGCTTGTGGAGAAGAAGCAATTGAGGGTTGAGAATCTGAGGTACAGGATGAAGACTTTCGACGACTAGTGGTGGATGATTGAGGCATTATATATACATCACTCCCAACTTGTTGTCCAGGTGTATGTAAGATGAAGGCATCCATTCCAAAGGATTGTAAAAGCACGTTAAGTACTAAGGTGGAAGAATACGGTACCAGACAAGTCCATCAACACAGCACACCCTACTTCAGCTGAGGTCTTCGTTTGTCGACGGCTGGTGGATGAATTGGTGGTACCTTCGATAAGTCCAAGGTTGGAAAATAACAAGACAACGACACACAAAAGATCCAGCAACTAACAGTAACAAACAAAAAAAGACCGAGGCCGAGAAGAGTTTGGAACCAAGATGGGCGAGCAATTGAAGCAGAAAAAGGGAACAGGAATCAACCATGCCATACATACCTTTTCATACCTAAGTTACAATCCATCCCTTGGCCGGACATGAACCCCTTACGATACAACCAGGCCATCATCCCAAGGGGAAGGAAAGAAAAAAACAAAACAAGAACCAAGAACCAAGAACTCAGCAAATCCCAAGACGAGCTCGTTCAAGTCTGATTTCATATTGTAATAAATTGTGCAACCACATCCCCCGGTAAAGCCACTCACGCTGGTACGCCCTACCTATCAACCCCCGTGTTAGGTGGCCAACACGCACGCACGCACGTACACACAAAAAGGAAGCCCCTCGTCCCTTGTTCCTTGAACCGTTACTCGCACGTTTTCGGTAGCATATCACACCTTGCCCATGGTTCGAACCCATCTCTCATCGGGTTTCCATTATTACCGGTACAACGTCGCACAGAAAGGCCATAAAGGCAGAGGAAAATGGAAACAAGAAACGAGAAGCGAGAGAAAGAGAGGAGTACGAGCAGAAAAAGCAAAAAAACTCAAAGCCGAACCCTGAAGAATTTCCCTCTCTATGCCAGACAGAGCGTAATAATAGAAAACGAAGAGATCTGGAATGGGAAAGGTGGGATTGGAATGGGCCAATCCCAAGAAAAATAATTATTATAATACATCATTATCTGCTCACGGTGAGCTCTTTTGTACAACTTGAAATGAGCGATGTGCGAAGAAAGTCTTATACTCGAATCCCGTACCATGGTCCGTAGACCTTGCCCGGCCGGTGGACGGCATGGTATGGAAAAGAGACTAAAGGTAGGATCTAAACCAATTTACGGGAGTAGACGGCAGGCGGCAGACGGCTTTGCATGGGGAAACGTACGGAGGACAAGGGTGTTTGGTACAGTATGTCATTGAAACATGACAAGTCATTTCCAGCGGCTTTTGATCCTTTAGGCTTTGACGTCTTGGTCTGCTGAGTTGCTCGATACTGCACAGAGATAGAAACCAACTAGCTGGATATTTCAGCTGTATCGACGAGGCGAGGCGTTGTCTTGTCTCTCTCTCTATGCGCATGCGGTGGAGCACGGACAATGTACTACTACTAGTACAATACATACATACATACATAGTCGCAAGAAATCCAAGCAAGCCATCGAATTGGAAAATTCCGCCGAAGAAAGAAGAACAAGAATACTTTCCATTTGCACGAACAATGCAAAAGAAGCCCACCAGCCTCTGCTATCTAGGGTAGGGTAGAGAGGGGGAGGGGGGAGTGGGATGATGGATCTGGATTAATCTCTTGTATGTTTCAAATGCACATATGTACAAGTAAAATAATAAGCGACGAAACAGCATCCAAGTAGGGAATATGACAACTGAAAATGGCTCGTGGCTTTTGACAAAATCCATCTAGCACAATCTAGACGACGAAGACCTCTCTCAAAACCCATATTATGATGCCACTGTCAGCTCATTAGTCACGTCACGTCCACCAGTCTACCAGGTCTCGAGACAAGAGGAATCAACAGCGGACAAGACAATAAATAAAAAGCAAAATATACTTTACTCAATACGGCTCTAGCGGGGAAGATAAGAGTACCACCAGGACCACCAAAAAAGGTTCAAATCTCGTTGAACCCCTACCCGAGGGGAAGCCTGTTAAAAAAAAAACAAAAAAAAAAGGAAAAAAAGGAAATATACCGTCGCACCGGCCGCAGAACAAAATTTCTACACCTTGTTAGAAGGGCCATCGCTTCACATCCTAGCCGATAAAACAGCTGCAAAAGTACGAAAGCGGTACAAGATGCTTTCCCGGTTCGGCATCCGAATCCCGTAGGCTCCGGGACGATACAGGACCATGTTTCCCTTCATTTCCTTGAATTAGTATCCTCGAAGTCATCATCATAAAACACCACCACTACGAAGTACATGCAAATACTTACATAAGCGACATACATACACTTACATAACCGACATACATAATCTTACAAGAGCTACTGCCTACTGTACATACTTCGTATTTATGTATACTATACGTATATATACTGCACATTTCATATCAACAACCGTTTATTATACTTTATAGGTTTGCACAAGCCTGTGATCCTATTATCCGAGGTTGGATGGCCGGCTTCTTGAGGGTACTTACTCACCTACAATATCCTAAGGGAGTGCCTGACTCTATTTTGGACTTTGTACATTCCCATCACCACTACTCCCTCCGTATTCACCAACACCCAATAAACTAAACCCTACTATATCGCATTATATCCCATCCATCATGATTTTAGCTCCCTAAACCACTCCAAAAACAGAACAGCAAAATCGTGTAATCGTCTGTTTAAAAAATAAGATTCATAAAAATTGAGGCCACCAATCAAACCTCCCCGCATCAAACCCCGACAAAGACTATGACGCTCCGTAGTTAGTAATCTTACAAAACAAAGGAAAACGGCTTACCGTTCGTTTACTGTACTGAAGGAAGTAATCTTACAGTAGATTATGAGAGACCACGGCAGCCGGCCCGAAGCGGTTGGGGACTTAGTCCACCATTCACACTCCTCCCTTTCTCTTTCTCCGTCCAACTACCCACGAATCAAGATCAGGTACTCTAAGATGAAATAAGTAAAAAGACCACCACAGTCTACTCGAAAGTCCCAGATCGATCGAATCGATCTCGCAAGCAGCTTGTGATACCATCTTGTATCATACTTTACCTTATTCTAGAAAGTCGTCCATCATCATCACACCCTTACGCCTCAAACAACCGAGACCCAAAATCCACTAAAGCTCTTCCATCCATCCATCCACTCCTATATGCCGACGTTCGTACTACCAAATCCAGACTGATATTCACCTTTATATTGTTCTATTTAAGTCGAGTTAATGAATGGTGAGTACGCAATCCTTGTACGTAAGATACTGTAAGTAGGTAGGCGGTGTCTTTACCACGGTTCGGTAGCGTTGAGGTTGCCTCATCCATCGCCTCCTCGTTCCGGGCCGATGAAGCGTGCCGTGCTACGATATTGCTGTTGTTTTTGCTTTTTTTTTCACAGTCGACAATCGAAAACAAGCTGCTTGTTGCTTTTTCCGCCACATTCAAGTCATGTCACTCACAGCACGACTTTTCAAGGCACTCGCATTAGTTCCTCAGAAGAGTACAAAACGCCATCAATTTTGTTTCGTCAGATGTACGCATCGAACAGGCAAAAGGTCTATCGGGACAACTGCGCCATCTCTCTCAACGGTTCATAAACTGGGAGTTTGCTTGATTCAACAGGACCCGTTGGTTGACTCCACAAGAGTAACCCGAATAGCACAAACATAAGATGTAAGTTTTTGTATTTCCTTATTTATACGTACAGAATGCAGACCGATTTTCATATCCCCATGCCTCCCCCCGGCGCCAATAATTCGACATTATGCACGCTTTGCACGCTTCGCAGACGTACGTGTACCTCCCAAGCGTTGAAAATCTATGCATCAAATGCTCCATAATTTGTGTATCCCGTATCCCATGTTTTCGTCTTTCTAAAAGAGTAAAAGAGCCTGCAAAATGAAATAGACATAAGAAATATCATATTTGTGCTTGTCATATGAATGTGGAATGAATGCTTATTGAACTTTAAACGCGGTCAGAAATGTGTCCAATTACGCGAACAAAGTTGATAACTTAATTGAAAGATAACTTACCGTGATTATTATACACGGCCTCTAAAAGCCTAGCGCGAACTTTACATTTGCCGACGTGGAAGCTGGAGCGGACTCAACCGGGGTGGTATTATGAACTGTGGTGTTTTGAGTCTCGTGTGAACCTACGAGTCCATGACTTAGTTGGATTAACGCAAGAATAGTAATATTGGAAACATACCATCCAAAGACGCCCCACCAGAAGTACCTGGGGTTGAAGATCCATTTTCTACAGCACGATTCTTCAATCGCCAATGACGATTACGGCGACTACGGGTGGTACGACCGTCGACTGGAGGCTCACTTGGAGCTGAAACTCGACGACGCTGTGC
Source organism: Pezicula rhizophila (assembly GCA_022190145.1). Lineage (NCBI taxonomy): Eukaryota > Fungi > Ascomycota > Leotiomycetes > Helotiales > Dermateaceae > Pezicula > Pezicula rhizophila. The sequence continues at coordinate 22,716 of JAJONI010000179.1, forward strand.
CGAGGAGCTTTCTGTAGTAGCAGGTCCCTCCCCCGAACTGCCAGCAGTCATCTCAGAATCCTGGGCGCCATCGGTAGAGTATTGGGCACGACTTGAGGGTTCACTCTTCGCCTGATTTCTTCTGCCATATCGACTGCGCTTGGCTTTGGGCTTTTCGACTTCATCTGCCTCTCCATCGGTAACTTGTTCCTTTGAAGGACCCGCAGAGCTTGAATCTTCGGCAGTTGACTGTAAAGTATCTAGTTAGATGTTAGAAGATGAATCTCAACCAGGTTTTGGTGACTCGGGTGTCATTTCTTAGCCACTCAGCCTCAGAATTTTGAACCATCTCTGTGATTCATAGCTTTGCTACAAATCCCCTTCGAGCCATTAGTTTACATACCATCAGTTCCAACCGTACTCCTCCTGGGATGCTTTTCGGGTTTCTTGGGGGATTTTTCCTTCTTGGAGTGCTCTTTGCAAGTATGGGCTGCCTCTGATGACTCTGGCAGACGTGGAACGAAGGCTGGAACATCCGGTCTCAACTTCGATCCCTTGAGCTTTGTCAGATAGGTTAGTACTTAGTAAAGGTTGCGGAGCTCACCTCTTTCTTGTGATCTCCACCCTCGTATTCGGTGCCATCAGTGTTTGAGATTGCAACATCCTTCTTTGATTGAAGCTGATTCGCCTTATTCTGAACGTCTGCTTTCTTTATCTCGGCTTTGTGTTGATCTGCACCTAAATCATTGACAATATCCCCCTGTTGCTTCTTTGGACTCCGAGAACGAGAGCGATCAGAAGGTCTCAAGAAAATCTGCTTTGTCCAAAGATCATAATACTTTCCCTTCGAAGCCAAAAGGTTCTTGTGGTGACCCTGTTCAGCAATTTCGCCATTCATGACAACCAATATATGGTCAGCTCGCATTATAGTCGAAAGACGGTGGCTGCTGGTTGTTAGTGATGCCATAAGTTGAATGGTTTGATGGTAAGCTTACGCAACAATGAAGGTAGTTCTATTCGTGCACAGAGCCTTGAGGCCCTCCTGAATCATCTGTTCCGTTTCAGTATCAACAGCACTAGTAGCTTCATCGAGCAAAATGATCTCAGGCTGCTTCAATATAGCACGAGCGATAGCAATTCGCTGCTTTTCACCTCCAGAAACCTTGACACCTCTATCTCCGACCTTAGAGTTGTAACCATCAGGGAAAGACATTATCTTGTCATGAACGGCAGCTGCCTTACAGGCCTCGTAGACTTCCTTGTCGCTTGCGTTTTGTCTAGCATAGCGAACGTTGTTCATGATGGAGTCATTGAACAGCATTGGATCTTGCGGGACTACGCCAATCTTCTCGCGAAGACTATCAAATTCTAATTAGTGAGATTCATATTTTACTCATGACCCACAACGTACCTGCTCAGAGTGACATCGCGGAGATCCTGGCCATCGATTCGAATGCTTCCAGCTTTGACATCGTAGAATCTATCGATCAATTTAAGAAGTGTTGACTTCCCTCCGCCAGTCTCACCAACGAGAGCGACGGTTTTCCCAGATGGGACGACAAAGCTGACATTCTTCAACGTTGGTCTTCTGTCGTCGTATGCAAAGGAGACTTGGTCAAACTCAACCTTGCCTTTACTGAATTTGATCGGCTTCGCATTTGGAATATCTTTAATAGATGGTTTCGTCTGAAATAACTCGAGCAAACGTTCGGCATCCATCAAACTATAAGATATGCTCCTGTAGACAGTGCTAAAGAAGACGAGTGGTCCTAAAGGTGGTTAGCGACTGCAAGAATTCAAGACTGTATCCAACAGAGCATTCAAGCTCGCAATACTGATTGTTTAAGATGAAGCGCGAAAACGTCCCGCGGATTCGTCTCAATCGTAACTTTTGCAATAGCAACTCGATATAGTGGTCTCTCAAATACTGACGTGTCGATGGAGGATGAATGGGACAATTGAGTCTTACCTTGAAGCTGTGCCCAATAACTCAACAGAGTGGCGAACTGTCCAACTGTCTTCTCGCCATTGACAACTTGATAGACGGCTAGATAGAGCGCGCCGAGCAGACCAAAGGTCATTACCAATCCCTGAGCGGCACCACTTGCCTGTGTCGACAGCTCATAGATTTTCTTTGATTGCATGTGGTCCTTAACAGCTACGTAAAATTCATTAGTTGATAACTTGCACGAGCTGAGGGCATTCCTCATGGCACACTCAGCTTGGTACTGGGATGAAGTTTGGGGGTTATTGAGAAGAAGGGGGGTGAGAGCTCGTGATTCGGTCTCTCGGTCATTGGGTTGGCAGTGTTATTTCAACTGAGTGTACCATTTTGGACAAAGTCAATAAAGGACCTACCACTTTGATATCGTTTTCGTTCATAAGGGATCATGTTGAATAGCTATTTAACTGTCAGTGAGCACATTTCAGGAGGGATGTCGGAGATCGTACACTCGCAGTAGTCCAGCCATCAAGTGACTGCTGACCCACAGTCCATTCTTTCCTGTACACCGTGATGAATTCGCGTCTCTTCTCGGCTCGACTTGCAACCATTTTTGTCGTAACGTAAAGATACGTAATTGTGGTAGTTGCCATAATGAACCCCATATATGGCCCAAAGAGACTCCAGAGATACGCAAATGCAACACTCAGATCGATAAACATCGGGAGGACCTGGAAGCATACGGTATCGAGTAAGTCAGAGACAGAGCGACCTGATTATTGAGTCAGCTTGTGTAAAGGAAAAGTAGAAAAAAACTTACCACCAGCAATTGCTTGGCTAAGATCCGACGATGTCTTGCTGTCATGGAAATCTGAGGACAGGCTCATGAGGTGTGCATGGGACGCAGTACTCAGAGCGTCATAGGAATACTGTTCCAATGGTAGCCAGAGCCATTTTCGTAGCCAGCCTATACAAGCCCCACCACTTATAAACAACAGAACAGTATATGTGATGACAGGAAGCCATATATTGACGTCTCGATTTTCTATGATTATTAGCAATTTCCCTATGGAATACATTCTGAAAATCAAATTTGTTTGAGGAACTGCAGAACTTACCTCCACTAGCATATATAGTCAGAGTGTCAATCATGATACCAAGCTGGCGAGGAACCAGGACATTAAAGGCATTCGTCGCAAGTAGACATACACCAACAAGGACAGCTCTGAACTGCAATACATTGTCGTGCAGGGGCCAAATCAGCGGGAAGAAGATCTATAAATTAGTTAGCAATGTATAATGGGTGGTTTACCTGTAGCAAGACAGCCGTATTTCTTTTACTTGGGCCGGAATAACTGTAGGAATTTCCTGACACAGTTCGAGTAATTCAAAAGGAGCTTATTTTGTAACCAACTAGAAATCACTTGGGGGACAAGGAACTTTCTTGTCGTGGCCATTATACGCAAGAAAGGTTGATGATATCAACTTACAGAGAAACCTTTGGCGTATGTCCACCAGTTCCCATCGTTCTCCAGCCGCTTTTGAATGAGATCTTGAGCCTTTCGCTGGTTTTCGAGCCAAGAATCTTCCGAGCCGGCATCACTAGCGGCGTCATCACCAGTTTCGGTCTGTTGGTCGGTTGAATCTGTCCCTCCATACCCATTAATGTTCTCCGAATCGGATGGCTTCGGTGCCAGCTTTTTTGCTAAAAGAGATTGTCTCTCGGCGTCATCATTGCCATACCTATTTTTGCTGTTGCGAATTCGAAAGTACAGCGTAGGTAGAAGAATGAAGTCAATGATACGCAGGATTTGTATACCAATAACGACAAAATCAGATGGCGTCTTCGGATGCGTACTGATATTTCTCGTGATAAGAAAAGTGAGTTCTCCGGCAATTCCAATGAACCAAGTGCTGTAATACGGGTACCAGACTGGAAATTTGGCGTCGAAGAGAACGAGCATCTGTAAGCCGAAGATGAGGACTGATGCTACAAGGTAAACCTATCAAGTAACAGTTAGCCCTGAGAACGACGTAGTAAACATAAAGTCGGATGATGAGGACACGCATCGCTCTGGGTGATCTTCTATGAGGCAGGAAACTTACAACACGGTCTTGTGCGGGGGCCAATGGTGGGTTAACAGACTGGTTTACAAGAACGACGATGGCCTCAGCAAGCTGCATTTTGAGTTAGCTGAGACATTCATACCAAACAGGCTTGCTCTAGCTACTAGGCTGCCCTTCCAGAGCGCAACTTACATAGGTACAAACAACAGTGATCAAGATTCCAAAGATGATATCTCGGCGCACATGTTGATCTTTCACCCGAAGGGAGCGTGTTTGGACGGTACAGACAGTCAAGGCGAGGGCAAAGATGAAGGTGAAGAAGACCAATGCCGGGTAGACGTAATGGAGGACTTTGATAGTGATTGCCAGTGCAGAAAGCTGTTGTCTTGGTTAGCCAATCCTCGAGAGTAGTGCTGCAGGTGTTTTGCAAGACAGGACACAGGTCTTGGTGAAAGATGCAGATCTGACTGGGTTCGATGCTGACCTTACTGTCTGCGAGGGCAATCATAGTTGCCTCCATGGTGGCCATTTCGACTAAGAATATTACTAGACGAGGGACCGTAGCAGATTGAAGAGCAGTTGCAAAGCTACAAGATCGAGTTGGTCAGTGGATGGAGTTCAAAATTGGAGTGGGTGGTTCTGAGAATGAGGTGCATCGCTGTAGAAGAAAAGAAGAAGAAGGAAGAACAAGGTAACGAAGCAGTTGATAGCTATTAAACAGAAAAGGGAAGGCTGAGAGGCATTGAGGGAAGGAGCCGCAACAGAAGGCTGACATGACAGATAGGCGACGTGAATCAATGAGGGAGGAGCACAAGGAAAAATTTACAAGAGCCTACCCCTCCTACTACTGCCTAAAGCAAGCCAGCCGCAGAACCTTGTCGAAAAGACTTTTGGCAGGCACGAGATTATTTACGACGAAACTTGTGCAGACAGAACCATATACCTTGGATGCGTTTCCTTTGTTCTTCAGAGCTCGGTCAAATGTATCAGAAGCGGTGAGGTGAGTTGGGGTTGGGGTGGTCGAACCGGGACTCTCGTTTATTACAGAACCGATTCTTCTCATGCCATCTCCATCATGCTCTGCGCTTGTCAGTGATGCACGTTGTTGACAATTGGTGTATAGGTAGGCAGCCTTCCTAATGAGACGACGTCTGAACATCTTTCCTCTCTTTTTTTTGGCCTTCGGGCAGCGGCTAGAGATTCAGCCTTAATGAGCTTGCTTACTTACCTTTGTCAACGCCTTCACCGTCTTCGCCTCCGTCAGACCTCGAATCGCGACCCTGGCTCTACTGTCAGCTGGCCCCTCTCCCGTCAGCTTGGATAAAGATACCGTTTTGTGTGAGATCAAGTCGTCGTACAGTCAGGCAGTGGTGGTCGTATACGGTCAGACAAGGGAGTCCCAAGGTAGATATGTACCTGTAGCCGATACAAGTGGGTTATTTGCAAGGTTTGGTGGCATTCGGTTTGGCAGCTAGAAACATTCTATATGACTTTAGCCAATGGGAGAGGAATGCCATAGATGGAAGATTGTGCAATGTGCATAGCGGCGGCAGCTAGACAGAGAAGAGCATGAGTCGCGGCGGTGGAGATCCATCTAGGTTAATCGGAGAATGGGGCAAACCAAAAAGACAAGGAAGGGAGGGAACTGGTGGAATCTTCACTATTGACGCCATCGCAATACAAGGTTTATCTTCCAAAGTGGTTAGAACCATACCAGGTAGATGATGTATGGCTTTTGGAGAGTTTATTGCACATGTTGATGGTACTGTAGTTTGTGGCAGCAGCAACATACGCATGGGCGTCTGTAAGATACCGACATGCCGCAGTGTGACAACTGTCGAAGCAGGCTGCCATGTGCGGAGAAGAGGACAATTACAATGCAGTCGAGGGTGCTTCATCGTGCATCTAGGGTCCTCATTGTCCGTTACGTGCATGCTAGGTACTGTATGTGTATATAATACAGTAGGTACGAAAGCACGAAGAACTAGGTCCCTACTTTACCATGCGTGCACTTGTATTGTCCCTATTCTTTCTTTCCTTGTGTTGCCACCTATTATGCGGAGAAAGGCCCATCTCCGGCAACATGGCGCGGGGAAAGAGACAGCCAACCTGGCATCGCCGGTTGTGCTACATGCGACTCTGTAATCATTTTTGATAGCTTGTGTGACAAGAGACGCACTGCACCACCTTCACAAAATTGCCTTGCTCTTGCTTGCGAACTTGCCTTGTTCTTAAAAGGCTAATTTACGCGAACATCCTAGTTCCTCTTTGTGTCTTTTACCACACTCTCTCCTCTTGCAACTCAACCATGTCAACTTCCATAATCTTTGCTTTTTCTTCCTTGCCTATCACTATACCAACCTGTAAACTGTGTTATGAACGACATCCGCGATGCCGCAAGCCATCTCCTCCGATCTGCTAGACCCAGGCGTCACCAACTAATCGCAGCGACAAGGATCTAGGGCGCCTCTGACGGCCAGCCTGCCTCTGTTGGAGTTCCTGCAGCATGCATGACTGAGCATCAGTGGAAACGCTGCAGCAACCCGACTCACGAGATTTCAACAATGGGCCCACTATCAAAAAGCAGCCTGTATGGGAGTTTGCCATACCGCAAAACTAAAGGCTGTTATGGGATATAATTTGGTGATATTACTCCGTAGTGTTCAGCTGTTTCTGTTAGTTTGGATCTGCACAAGAGAATGTTAAGTATGGTTACACAGGCTTTCAAGCAGCATGACAGAAGCAATCGTGGTGCCCTCCTTCGGATCGCAACAAATGAGAGGGAGGTAGTAGGACATATTTTTGGTGGCTTTCGAATATTAAGCTAGCACGCAGAAAACGACAATATAAATACGCCTGGCCGTCTTCCCACCCTCTCCGCAGACCGGAAACAAATACTACAGAGAATCTTTTGCTGCAAATTCGCGGTTGGAGCGCTTATCATAATGGAGTCTCGCGTCAATAGACAGCTTAGAATTTTCGCACACTGCGAATGTGAGGGTCTCCAGGGCTCTGCTAGCATATCGAGCCGACCCAGCGGGACGGTGTTGGTGTAACAACCCCTGCTGTGCTTAAATGCGCCTGGCGCACTTATGAAATTCTCTATTCTCACTGGGGCATCTGTTAGCAGCGGTATGCGGCTTCGTTGACTAGTCCCGGCACCTGTAAATACAGCCCATTCACTGCAAGATCTAAGAAAAAGCAAGTTATAAGTACAGGATCTGGAAAAACTTACCCTAGCACTTCGGATGGTTGATTGTGAGGGGTCTTTCCTTAGACGCTGAGCATCGTGATCTTAAGATTCCGTCGCCGCGGGCAGGCTTCGCAGACTCTGGTTCCTACCAATCACGCCTTGAGATTGAGTCACTTGAAGCGTTGCCAGTGGTTGAAGTATTCGAGTACCTAGTTCAGCCTCCATCCACCGGGAATAGTGCTTCCAAAATCTCTCCAAGTCATTTGCCGAACGCATTCGGACCAGATTCCGACACTACCGATATCAAATCCTGGAAATTCATAATGACTCTCCTGAGTATTTCGCTCTTCATTACTTGCCAAAATAAAGATATCCCTACGTCAAGCCAATGATTTCTTCTCGTTTTGCTATTGGTAATAACCTGGTGGTGGAGCATCTTTGTGTGACAGCCAAGCGCTACCCGGTTGAATAAGAGCGATTGACTGAAAGCTCCCTTGGACAACCGTTCAGCATATGAGATGTAAGAATCAAATATATAACTGTAAGACAATGTCCCTCCCCAGAATCTTGACTTCTCTTCTCCTGTTAGAATCAGTCTAGGATGCATAATCATGTTAACTTACACAAACTTGGTGATTTACAAGCTCGCACATCCAGTCTGCAAACAGTGTAAGCACACATGGTGTTCCCTATGAACCCAATTAGGTCAATTAGTGTGGGTTTCAAAGACTTGGATGTGCGTTTAATAGTAGCTGGACAGGTTGCCAGTCCGCAGCTTTGAACCAATTCATTCACCTACCAGAGCCGAAATACAGGTGTTATGCATTGTACATCTAAAGCACGTTAATGCAAGCCTGGGAGAAAATCAGGTATCCTAAAGCGGAACTAACCGCATTTATTCCAAAGAAAGCTCTTCAACCAATTCACCTGTTGAGCTGCCTAAACCAACTTGATAGTTTGTTAGATTTGAAGTACTATTTAGTATCCTAAGTACAATACAAGCAGCAATCATCGCCCACAATATCACTGAAGATGCTATGTCCCAAGAATCATTTGACCATGGGATGAGTTTCTATATTTTGAGTGACTCGACCTAATTAGTGATTCACTATTCCTTGACCCAGGTATTCTAAGATTACATCTAGAAGCAAGCACTTGTCACATTAAAGTAGTGTTCTGGTCTGATTAGTATTTCGAGTTACTGGAACTAATACAGCGACTGGCATCTTTATACGAAGTAAGCACATATCACATTCGAGGATAGCAGGAAATTGAATACATATTAATTGAGTTTTGCTAACTACCGCAGTGAATGCGTTGTATGATCGTTGATCTGCCACGGTATTTGCGCTGCCTTAGTATTTGCGCTCTCGTTTCTCTACACCAACAAAACTTAACAATCCACTTTATGCCTTATGATTCCATACTCTAAGAACCATGCGGAAAGAAAATATCATCCTCCTCAAATCCTGTGATGGCAGACTTCTTGGTATTCTCATACCCTAAGAACTACGTGGAAAGAAAACATCGTCCTCGAAACCCTTAGCAGCCGACTCCTTCTCAACAGGAGTTTTGCCCATCCACTCACTCTCAGCCTCACGCTGACGGCGCTGAAGCTCCAGCTTTGGGCCCTCATCGGCACGGCGTCCTTGGAAATACTCGTTGGTGTTGAGTTGACGATTGACAGGCTTTGACTTGGCTCGATGCGATTCCCATTTTGGCACCTGGAGGAATCGTGGATCTCCCCTGCTACTAGCACCCTGCAATTGTCGCCTACGTCTCTTTGCTTCCTCGCGCTTCATTTGAATTTCTGTCTTAGCCTCATCTTGGTTGGTGCTCTCACCGAGTAGCATTTGGTCGAAGGGAAGGTTCATACTCTGGTTGCCATTGCTGTAGTTGCTACCTGGTGTACCAGTCCATGATCTACTGAATGGATTGGTTGACGGAAAGTCAGGAAAGGGCTCGGTTGCTGGAGCTGTGTAAGAAGCAGCAGTGTTTGAGGAGGTAGTTGTGTGGGTTGTGAAACCAAAATCAAAGCCCAGAAGGGTATCGGCTGGCTCCATGGGCTGCGAAGTGACGTTCACCGACTTGTTCTCGCTAGTGCCAGAGAAAGCAAACTCCAAACCTTGATAAACATCAAATGGGTCTTTTTCGTATGCGAGGTTGTGCTCTCTACGAGTGTGGTATAGCAGTCCAGACTCTTTTGGATTGGTCATTTCCGCTGGCGTACCTACATCAGCGTTTGGATGCGCAGCAAATGGATTCTCAGCATCTTGGCTACCATTTGGATTACCGTTATGCTTCGGCAAAGGATCACGGGAGAGCTGCGAGCGTGGGACTGGGACTGTCCATTTGGCTTTGGCAGGCAACTTCTGATGCTGTGATTCGAAGGGTTTCTCAGCGCCCGTAAAAGGTCTCGTGGTGACTAGACATATTTTAGCACTTGACTAGTTCAAGTTGATGATCCAGAGTGTTCTTACTTGGCTCAGGCAGGCCCACAGCAGCAAATTCCCGGACTGCTTTGAGGTTAGAACTGCGTGATTCTGACCAACTGATGAATCGTAAGGGCACATACCTCCTGCTCCTGACTGCATGTGTTTTACAAAATGAATTGCCCTCGGATCATTTTGTGCTACTAGGTAGTCCAAACTCTTCTTGGCCATCAGCAGATTCTCTTTGGTAGGGGGCAGAATGGGCTTTCTCTTCTTCTCAATGGCACCTCTTCTGATGGAGTAAAGTGTCTGAACCTTCATGATAGGTTTTTTAATACCATTGTCATGGTCTCTACAGAGCATCCACATTCGGAGATACTCCCAGTACCGGAACAAGTTGGAGTTAGTATCAATACTGGAGAACCAGTCCATATTGCCTGCGCCCTTGAGTTCCTCGACAAAGCTAATGGCTTGTGGTACGAGGGGAGGGAAGTTGCCAAGCTCTGATCGGAAGGAGAGTTCACGAATGAGTAGCTTCTCTTCGACATCATGGGTCTCTACAACATGCTCAACATAAGCCATCAAGTTGCTCAGCTTGAATCTCTTTCCTAGAATCAGGTCTTCCTTGACGAACAGCAGCTGGCCAACTGGGTTGTAGAAGAACACGGACACTGGTAGTCTGCGTCGTTTGAGTACAGCTTCATTGAGGGGAACGCCTAACTGCTCCTTAACGAACTGGATTGCTTCCGGGATTGTCATCATTTTCTGGATTGTGCTTTGTGGCATTCCCTTGTTCAACACACTTGGCAGTTCGGCAGGTTCTTTCCTTCTGTTGATAGTGAAGCTTCGAGAAAGTCGGTCCCGTGTTGAAGCCGTTGGCTCATCGTTTGGTAGTCGTAGCCAGTCATTGCTACCGATTCTTCGATCCAATTCAGACCGTGGACGTCTCTCAGGAGTTCTTGGTAGTGGTTTTACCAGTGCTAATGCTCTGCTGAAAGATCTTGATCGTTGAACGGAAGAAGTATCGGTCGGCTTTGAGGGCGTCCTGGATGCAAGACTCTTCATGCGCGTAAGCAATGGTAAAGGCTGAGGCTGTGGCCCAATTTGCTTCTGAAAGAAAGTTAGTTCTGCTCGTACGTTGAACAAGGTTGTGAGAGTATTGACTTGTTTGTTAAAACGCTCCAACTCTCTCTTTACACGCAGTGCCTGCGAGATAGTTAGGTCGCATGCTCTCAAGGAACCAACAAGATCTTTGAGAGTGTAGTACTGACCTCTTCCACCCGCCATATTTCTTCTGCCTTCTTACCTTTCTCAGTGGGTTCCGCGATTTGCCTATCCAAAGCTGTGTACTACAAAAGTGTCAGCGACTCGCTTCCAAAGTTGTATAGGACCTCGAGCGCGAGAACAAGCGGTCCCCTATCAGTGTCTTGTATACCCCGTAGCTTAGTCGGCGAGCGCAGATTAAGCATTCGCGACCACAGCTAACGGCGCAATGATGCCTCGTATGCCTCATTGCTTAGTCGGCGACGGGGATATGGAAAGCGAGAGCGCAACTTACCTCACCAAAGAACCTATTCTCTTTCTTCGTATCACTGTCCTGCGCCAACTTAATACGTCTCATATGAACATCCCACAAACTAGCTTGCCACTCATTGAAGTTCTTGCAGCGCATGATCTCCCCGAATGTGAAGTCCAACCACTGAGGTTGATGCTTAACATTCGCATCAGCCCATTCAAGAGAGTGTTCAGGACAGCCTTGAATGCCGTGAATACGTAAAATCTCCACCTTCTTCTCAGCTGCTAACTCTTGCCAAGTCATATCTAGAAACTTTTTGTTTGGATCTTGGTTGAAGCACCAGGGATCGTACGGTCTCTTCTTTAGGTGTAGGGTTTCGACTGTCTTGGTGATGCTTGCGCTTAGTCCAGCACGGAAACCTTTCTTGTTGTTGTCTTTGTCTTTATCTTCGGCCATCTTAGAAGATCGAGCAATAATGTCGATCTTGTATGGTTTCGCTCGCGACGGTTTGAAAATTTTCAAGATTGCAGGAGGCTGCGAAGGTATTCACTTCAATCAACTTCAACGCGAAGCGACGCGAGGCGTTCAGGCGACCGGCGTTACTCTTAATCCGAGCTCCTTGTTATTAGGCGGTTTCTATTTAGTGAGCCGATGTCACTGATGCCAATTGAAGATATAAAGTTGGAGTATAGATGTTTTATAATGTCCCTTATTACACTAATACAGTGCTTTTGGTTGCATTCTACGCTACTCGTTAGAGGTGAGACAGTTATATCATCTAGTATTACATGCAGCTTTATCTTAATAATAGAGATATTCTTTGATGTACAAGTTGTATTCTTAAAGATAATTTAACAAAAAGCCCACTACAATCCACAATC
>JAJONI010000180.1:0-34702 GCA_022190145.1 Pezicula rhizophila
ATAAATTGATTAAATAGTTTAATTAATATTCTTTCTAGCTTTAATTTTACTAGGAAGAATAAGCATCTACCTTTCTTATAAAATCAATTCATCGCGCTTTCTCTCTGCAATATAAACTAACAGGTTACTCTGCGATACAAAAAATGCGTTATGCAGGTGCCATTCTTGATCAGGATTTTTCAGTTTAAGCTGTGGAAAGAACGTTTGTTAGCATTAGGGCGTAGAAGGTTTATCTAACTCCTCAAACATACGTCAAATCGCCTTAGGATGGCAGGCACAAGCTTATAAAGCTCTAGCATTGCGATATTTTTCCCAATGCAAGTCCTAGAACCACCTCCAAAGGCGAACAGTAGATTCTTCATCTCGGCCTTCTTCTCTGCCGACGCTTCTAGCCACCTTTCGGGTTTAAAAACGTCTGCATCTGGGCCAAAAACGCCCTCATCACGATGCACCGTCCAGGCGCTACAGCCCACAATAGTACCCCCAGGAATGAACATACCACAGACTGTGGTGCCGGAAGGAGGAACGACACGCTCCAACGGCACCCCAGCTGCAGGGTGAACTCGAAGCGCCTCATTTATGACGGCGCTCAGATAGGGAAGTTCTCGGACTTCGTTCCACTGCGCGAGGGTGTCGTCTCGACTAAATCCGCCTGCTTTTTCAGTCTCGTCGAATTCATTCATGAGTTTCTTCATGATGGGAGGGTTGCGAAGTAGATAATAAAAGATCGCACGGAGCGTAATCGCTGTTGTCTCGGACCCTGCGATCATATTGCCCGTAGTCAGGCCCAGCACACGCTCCTCAGTCATGAACTCGGGATCTTTGGCTGATGCTTCGAGAAATCGGGAAAGGAAATCTCTTCGTGGGCGGACGGAGTCTGTAGCTGTGTATTTCTCCTCTAAAGCTGGCCCCGTGCGGCCTGCCATGCGATCTTTAGCGAAAATGACAATAGGAGATGAAACATCAATGAGACCAAGTTTTGTACATAGCATGCGGATAGGGTTCTTTAACAAGAGGCGATCGAGGAATGGCATTTGCCCAACCTAATCATCAACATATTGTTAGTAAGATTGGACAAGTCTCCAGGCTCCAGAGGTACTGCTTACGATCGCGGAGTAGTCCATAAAGAACTCAAGCCCTGCTATGGCAGACTCTATGTCCTCTCCCCGTTCCAAAAAACCGAGCCTCTTTGAGAAAGTCAATTCTCCAATTACGTCAAAAGCATAGTATCTCAGCCAGATTCCAAGGTCGCACACAGAATCAGGTCTACCGGTGTAACGCCTGACGATCTCGTCAAGGAAAACTTCGGATGTACGATCCACTAATGGTTCAAACTGAACTAGTGTACTCATGGCGTATGCATTATTTACAGCTCGCCGTAGCCGTGCATGGAACTTTTCGTCAGTGGAATTGAACATGCCCCAGAGGAAGCGGCCGCGTCTATCGATAGCCCTCTGAACGGGGTAGAAGTCGGACTAGGTTTAGGATATTAGTTGACTGAATTCAAGGTACTTTGTACATGACGCACCTTTTTGAATCCGGCATTGAGCGCATATATAACTTTGAGTGCATGAGGATCCGAGACCGACAAGACCTTAGGGCCAAGACGCACAACGGGGCCATGTTTCTCATGCAAGGCGATGTGAGTGAGCTCTGGCCGGAAGGTCATCGCACTGAAAAACCTCCAAAGGTTCGTGTAGGCAGCGAGTGGTGGCCCCGGAATGCTGCTGATACCCCGGCCATACTTGTTGTAGAGGAGATTGATAAGTATAGCGACAGCACTGAGACCAAGAAAGAGAGTAAAGGGTGAGTGGTGCAAGACACTGTAGACTAACATGATGTGGTGCACCGATCAAAAACGACGTCGAGAATACTATTAAGGCTTAATAAATGTAAATCGACTTGGCTTAGAGACCAGACAGGGTATTAATCGCCTGTGCACCCTGGTATCCGATGGGAGCTTGCGGCAAATCGTCCTCTGAGGTAGACTGCCTTCCACCTAGTCCCGGAATTCCGGCACCGATCGGCAGCCAATCGGCCCGAGCGGCTCCAATACTTCCTGAACCCCCCCTTACTTTCTACCGTACGTGTGTGCTTAACCGGCCGGCAAATCAGTGATGGGGTCGGTTGTAGAAGCAACACCCAGCACTTCCCTTTGTGAATTGGATACCCGGCATAAAAAACAGCACGTCCCTACAACTAGCAGACGATTTATCTAATACCGATATTTTAGACGAGGAGTGGGATCTCGTTCAGCCGCAGCGTGGCGATCGCTGAGGACACTCCAACCAAAATGGCAACCTTGACTCAGAAAGCCCTGCTCCTCGCCGAATTGCAGCTGCCGCTGACCTTAACCACCACCTGGCCAGTCCCACAACCCAGCTCTGCCCAAGTCCAAATTCGAGTCAAAGTTGCTGGAGTCAATCCTCACGATATGAAAGCACGAGAATGGGGTCTTCACACAGGGAACCACCTCCCTGCCGTCCTTGCCAACGATGTCGTCGGCGAGGTGGTCGCGTTGGGATCTGAAGTCACCAATTTTTCGCTGGGTGACCGAGTTGTCGGACAATCCGCCTTCCCAGTATCAAGCCGAGGCTATAGCCAAAACGGACTTCAAGAATATGCTGTTTTGGACACTGACTTCATCGCAAAGATTCCCGACGAGGTTACAGATGACGAGGCCGCTACTCTACCAACTAACATTATCGCTCCGTTGGTCGCAATTTTTGATGATTCATGCTTAGGAATCCCCGCACCGTGGACGACCACTGCATCTACCTTTGATTATCAAGGCACGACACTCTTAGTGATTGGCGGTGGCAGTAATTGCGGTAGGTTTGCAGTACAGCTCGCCTCACTGGCAGGTATCGGGCGCATTGTGGTTGTCGGTGGCGACCAAACCCAGTTGGAGTCCTGGGGTGCTAGCCATTACGTTGACCGTCATTGCTCGCCGGATGATCTTGTAGCTCGAATTCGTCAAATTGTTGGCGACGACCTAGTATACGCATTAGATACCGTTAGTCCATATGCTACGCAGTTCATCAGCATCAACGCGTTATCGTCAACCAAGAGGGGTACATTAGCACGACTTATCCCTTCCCGCCCTCCTGATGAGGTCCACATCCAGCCGAAGAAAGAAGGTTACGAAGTTCGCAATGTGTTTGGAAGCTCGCATGCGAAGCCAGGACTTTGCAAGCCATTCTGGGAACATCTGAGCCAGTATCTGTCAGAGGAGAAAATACACCCGACGGACTATACGGTGGCCGGAGGCCTCAACGCGGATGAAGTCAACAAGGTGTTAGACGCATATCGGGACAAGAAGACAGTCAATAAGACGCATTTCCATATTGCTTAAGTCAAGTTTTGCGGATCCTGCGCAAGGAAAATCTAATGGGCATTCTGCAACCACAACGGCATGCAAAAGTTATGGATTGATGCAGACTTAAGATATACCGTTCGATAGATCCTCTTAATGCCATTCTAATGATATTAGTCACACTACCGTAGCTCTTTAGTGGTAGATGCTGTACTGCTCTAAAGTTAGGAGCACAACACTATATAGTCAGGGCAATGCTGAGGCAATGCCCCATTTCGTAGTCAACTTCATTACCAATCCTATACCTACATTTAGGATACCTGAGCTATAAGACGTAGCGCGTTCCTTGCCTGCTACTATACCAGTTCCCACTTATCAAGGCCCACACTTTGGTTAGGCCGTCTTAGGATAGCCCAGACCATAACAGTGTATGCCCTCTTCAATGTTCACTGTTTGCCCGGGAGAAGTCTTCCATGTGTCTGCTATATTGCACGACGGACAAGTAACAAACGTTGAAGGTGATCTTGTACAGTGGAAGTCAAATACTGACAAGTGAAGATTGACTTCCTCGTCCTTCTTCTCGGGGGTGACCACAGCCTAATAGATATGCACCAAAGGCTCCTCAGTCTGGATGTGGGTTAGGGCGGTTGCAGGAGTTAGGCTATCTTCGAACCACAGTGGCCGTGGAGCGTTGGATTGAGTTTCGGAATACCCCTTCCCGCGTCCGAGGACGGGAAAGGGTTGTTCGACAAGCAAGATACAAATTCTGCACCACTCTCGACTTTTCAAGAGCCTAGAAATGTCCTTGAATTGACATCATTGAAAGCAACGACCTTTTGACTGCTGCACGAGAAACATGTCAATTACAGACGGCATCCAGGATCACCGGCCTGAGTCTCATCCGACGTAAGAAGCCAAAATCATCTATCACGTCAATGAGAGTTTCTGCCATGTTGACTCCAGAATGTGAGCCAAGAAGACGGCGTAAAGCAATCAGCGTTGTCCAGTTCACGAAGTCCTTGTCAAGGCAGGGGGTAACCACAGCCATGAGCGACATCGTATTGCCTTCTGAGGTCCACATGTCAGAAGACAGGTGTATTTTGCTTCGTGCACAAAACTGTACTTGATCTCTGATCTCTCCCTTAGTTTGCCTAAATTCCTGCATGATCCACGTCCGCATCGTGTCACCAGTGGGCACAAGATTCAGAATGTTATTCGAACCTAGTGAGCAGACCTCAACCAAGTGCCGGAACTCACAGGTCTCAACTCCATTGAGGGGGATGTTGGCGTTCACCACCCACTGCACGAGTGTATGCCTGAAAAGGGCGCTTGCATCCGTCGTTGTTGGCACATCATCAAGCCTTCGTCTCTTGGCACCCAGAACCTGCATCGCCATCACGCTACAAGAGGATGACGACGAGACCTTCAGACCAGGCCGCTTGATGCCGTGCTTCATTGCGAGATGGCGTTCCGCATTACTAGTCGTTCCAGAGTCATGCAGCTGACGGCGTCCTTTTCGATCACAGTATTGCCCCGCTCATTTCCCTTTATCTCCACCAGGTACAATCCATGATGGCCGACCAACCCACTCCTCGCAGATATATTTCTTCCCTTGAATCACAATGCGTGGGAGTTCGTCGATGGTAAGCCTCTGCTCAGCGGGATCAAATGCTTTGACTTGCTCAGCAATAGAGATCGATTGACGACGAAAGAGCCCTGCATTAGGTGACGGCGTCGACGTCCCTGGAGAGCTAGGGGAAAGTGGGAGTAGCATCAGGTCTGAGGACCATTCAGGTGAGTATTTGAGGTCAAGGCGCACGGCGTGGAAAATTGGAAGGGCCTGGTAACAGACACATTTTGACTAAACAATGCTGAAATCTACAGATCGCGTAAATATCTACGGTCCGTGATCTGATCTGAATCTACATGAAAATGCCTTGATCTGGTCTGATCTGCCGACAATCTGATCTGATCTATCTAGATGTGATCTGATCTATTCGGAGCGCTGGTATCGGACAATGGGGAAACCGGCATCTAGGGTCCTCGATAACCCCACGAGAAGTCTCTTCACATGGGACCCTAAGTCAATCCCCTGTTCGTCTTTACCCCAACCGCGTGCCCCGGACCATCGCCAGGCAGAATCTGACCTTTGTGCTCTATTTTTTGCTGTAGGTGCATTCTTATCAAGGGAATTCAGAACAGGGAGTCAATAACTCTAGTTTTAGTACACCCACACGAACTGCGACCATAACTAGGCCATTTACGTTGACCAGCCTGAGGACTGATAGAAAATCATTCTTTCTTCCACAGACACCTGGTACGTCCAACGAACGGCTGAGTTAGACATGGACTATGATGACGCCAATAGCGAAAACATGGAGGCTAGCTGAATATTTGGAGCACCGGCTTAATCTAAGAACAGATTCTAGCCTGTGAAACTTGAACGGCTAGATACTGAACCTAGAGAACAGATGCAGCCACTTAGGATGGTCAACACTTTTCAAAGTCGCTTGCAATGAGCAATATCTAGCTAAGAAAGCGAAGAAAGCGACTCTCACAAGCACACTTAGTTGAAGCTTGCATTCCTCTTTGGCATCTGAGGAATCATTTTCAACCGTGCTAATTCCACAAGCGTCTCGAAAATGCTCTCATTAGTATCTACAAAACCATGCCAACCAAACTTTCGTCGCTTAGTAGAGCTACAAAGTATGCAAGTTAGCACTCTTCACTAGAAACTCTTGATTCGGGAGGTGAGGAGATACCTCATTGGAATAGAGTCCGATCGCATCACCGCCCAGTCTAGGAAAAGAAAGATCTGCTCGATCTGTCGAAAGTCCTTGTGTAGAAGGTCGTGCTTGTCAGCCAGCTCATTCCATGCGCTATGTACTTCGGGCGTACTCGCCCATTTAGTGAAGAGATACTTGGTTTTGGTATGTCCTTTGGTGCCGTATCTATCACCCACAAAGTAAGAGTCTATAATTCAGAGGTAGCTAGTCATCTTACCCTCTAGGAGGAGGGTCGATCCCATATTCAACCACCTTTAGGCCGTTCTCCTGTGGACCTGTCCACGGCATCTCGAACCATTGAGCCAGCTGAGGCCATAGTGACGCATGATTCCACTCGCAGTTGTTAGTACAGTTGAATCTCTGATTAGCGGCGCTGCTAGTGAGCTGTGTCCATTCCTGGAAATATGCGTTAAGCATGGCGGTGCCCGGGTCATGAAGTGCCTCCCATGTACGGTAGTCGGCCGGAAATTCCAGTGGTTCATTCATGTGCTTCCGTACGACCGCATAGACCCCCCAGCAGAAGCAGATGTTCATTGCGGAATCTGTCACAGCTGTTTACGAAAGTCGATCAGTCAAATTCAGAAGGTACAGAACGAGTGTGAGCCCACCGCCAATGACTAACGTCTAGTCAGTGCTGCCCTTCTAAGTCCATGAGAGCTTCAAGGTCAATCATACTTCCTTGAGGTAAGGTAATACTCCAGTCTACATTGTTCTCTTTACAATACTTCCATAAAATATCCTCCTGTGTATGATAAAAGTTGGGCTCCAAGTTATACCGAGGCAGCGATTCCACCATAGGAATTGTTGTGGGACCTAAGTGTCCCCTTTAGGTGTTCGATCTTTAGTCAATGATCATGCTTAGATAATTGCAATTTGATCTACAACTTACTCGTAAGCCTTCCCTCCCGTTTGCAACATAATACTCTTTGGCTTGATCGATGCTAGGGAGATCGCTGTAAGGAAGTTCGTGAGAATCTTGCCGTTGACGTTGCAGAGCTCCTCCGCATTCTTAAACATAGGCTCCCCGACTTCTGGCTGTACGTGCACATACGCAAAGAAGAAAATATAGTCCCTTTTCCAAGGTTAGCGAGATTATTTAGATTAGCCAATCCGAGATGGAGTAGAGAGCTGCCCGATCAGGTACCTACGCATCGATCTGGTGGTTTTTCAAAGTCACAGCAATCGCCTCCGGGTTGTTTAGCAGGTCAATGGCGACGTGTTCCGCGTTGGGCGCATGCGTTTGAACAGCCGGTGGGCGACGTGAAAGAGTGTAGATCTTAGACCATCGCTCGGGAGCCTGAGCAAGGACTCGCTGCAAATATTGGCCAGAGATCCCGTTCGCTCCTGTAAGTGCGTCTCGTGAATATCCATGCAATGAGCGTCGATGCCAGGGGCCACACCTGTGATGATGGCCTTGAGGCCTTTGACTTCTGGGGTGTATGTGGGAAGTCCATGGTAGATTCCTTTAGATTGAATTAATTGGCCCATGCCGAAAACTAGGCTCAGATCGTTGACTTCAGTGCTCAATTTTGATAGAGGGTGACTTGGTTGGAAACAAAAACAAAAGCACGCCAGCTGCTTGCATCAAGAGATCAAAGTTGAATTTTATAAGTCATCTCGTTGAGCTGAAACCCCTCAATAAAAGAGCGGGCGTGGAGATAATCCGGTGATCCGAGCCAGGTCAACTCTATGGGAGCCACGTTGGCTGGGGTCACTTACGATCAAGCATTTCCGTTACCAGATGTTCTACTGTAACATTACTTTACAAAACCTGACCCCATCATCAATGTGCCGACCCCATTACCGAAGTCCGACCCGGATTCCGGTTTCTGGTCAATTCTGGAGGCGAATCTCAGTCCATGCTCCCAAATCTATTGGGCTGCTCGAGAAACAATCCGTAGGGAACCTCCCACCGATCATTGGTACTGACCTGTCCACAACTGTAGTTGGTCTCGGGTCGCGCATCAGTTGGTATAAATCTGGCCTTCCCCAAATCCCGGGGATTTACTTTCGATATCCTACGTCACTCTAGATTTAAACATGTCCACCACTACAGAGAACATCAAAGCCAAGTTCCCAGATCTCAATTTTGTCAAGCTCATTCCACCAAATGATCATAAATTGTTTTCTAAGTTTGGACTGGACACCGTGCCAGCAAAGCAGCTCCTTAACCAGGGACACGTGAAGGGTCCCGGAAGAAAAGCCTTTTCAGTAGACACTCTTCGAGAACAGAATGTTGTTGTTACCATGAGAGATGGCGTCAAGCTCTATACCGATATCTTCAGGCCCGCCGACTCCGATCAGGTTAAAGTACCAGCCATTCTGGCCTGGAGTCCTTATGGCAAGAGCGCTGGATATTTTGAGCTCGATACCTGGGACTACCGAGAAGGCGTACCCTTGGACAGGACATCGGGGTACGAGAAGTTCGAAGCACTGGATCCTGCCGATTGGACCAAACGTGGCTACGCCCTGGTTTATCCTGATATTCGAGGCTCTTTATTCTCTGAAGGTTCACTGTTTTTCTGGGGTATCCAAGACGCTGAAGATATCCACGATTTCATCGACTGGGTATCCAAGCAGCCCTGGTGTAACGGTTCCGTGTGCATGGCGGGAAATTCGTGGCTTGCAGTTTCACAACTGAGCTATGCCTCCCGCTTTTCGCATCCTGCCTTAAAGGCGCTGGCGCCGTTAGAGGGTTTCACCGATGTCTATCGAGAATTTATCTGTCGCGGCGGAATCCCATCTCACCCACGCTTTATTGACGGCCTCTACAAGGTTTCAGCGGGAATGAATGACATCGAAGACATCGCCGGTTACCTTAAATCCCATCCTCTTTACGACAAGTATTGGGAAAGCAAAAACAGCGCAATTGAGAATATTACAGTGCCCCTATATATTCTTGCCGATTACAACAACATTTTACATGTCTATGGGTCATTCCACCTCTTCCGCGAGGCAGCATCTAAGCATAAATACCTGCGAGTCAGTCCCTATCAAGAATGGTATGACCTTTACCTACCACATACCAATGACGACTTACAACGCTTCTTCGACCGCTACTGTAAAGGAATCATGAATGGCTGGGAGGTGGATACTCCTCCGCTCCGCCTTACGCTCATGGGGTTTGAACGATCTCTCCCGAACATCATCGATCGACCAGAGAAGGAATGGCCTTTACAACGGCAGCAGCTGAAGACATTCTTCTTAGAAGGATCAGAGAAAGCTCTGGTTCCCGTGAAGCCCACCAATGAATCGTCCACCTCTCACGACGCTCATAGCTTCGATGGGTTCTCTGTTAGTGGTTCCTGCTTCTCTCCAGAGATAAATCGCTTTTTCGTTATTTAACTAACCATATATCCAGGACTTCACGTTTGTATTCAATGAATACACCGAGATTGCGGGCTATCCCCGCGTTCGCCTATGGATGTCCTGTAAGGAGAGAGACGACATGGATGTCGCGGTGCAAATTCGCAAGATCAGCAAAAGTGGCGAGCTGCTGACTTGTCTCAACTTCCCCATACCTGTGCCGGATAGAGATGCGCCTCCTCTAGGAACTGTCGTCTATTTAGGTCCGCAAGGTTTCTTGCGAGCTTCGCATCGTGTGTCCCGTGACGACACTCGGACCAGTGCTGATGGCCAGGACATTTTCTACAGACATGATGTTGCCGAGAAGATCCCCCCAGGGACCATCGTGCCTCTAGATATCAGCCTTTGGCCTATGGGAGCGGTCTTTGCGGAAGGCGAGGGTATCATGCTACGCGTCAGTGGCCATGATATGAACTTCGAATTAGGTCATTATCCGCCACTAAAGGAGCCAATGGACGACAATACCGGTCATCATAATATTTATACGGGAGGTAAGTATGATTCTTGCCTCATTATACCTGTGATCTCAGGGAATAGACCATGAGAATGGAAAAAGTGAGAAGCTGTGCTAGACCGATTCTCGAGAGTATCGAGAGTATCTCTAGGAAGGCCTTGTACCTAGCGCAAACACTATCGACGATGGTAAAGGGCAAATGTTGTGAGTAGGTGGTGAAGTGTACAAGGGAATATGTTCTGGCTCTCGAAGATGTGTATAGTCCGAAAAGGAATGGGCTGGTTCCAGTCGTTGTTACTGACCTATCTGAGTCCAAACTGACAGAAAAGGCCATGTGACATGCAGTGAGTACAGAGTCAAATTATTTAAAAAATATCAAGTCGCTTGCACATGAGAGTAGGCAGATCCCAGTAGTAGCATGCGACCATGGCTTTTACAAGTCCTTGACCAGTCAACCACTTCGCGATAGTCAAAGAAATGATCGACTTTCCCATACCCGCCACGCCGTTGAGCCAGAAGATGCTCTTACCGTGGCGTTGCCGAGCCCAATCCTGAATTTGGCGCAGGATGCCATGTCACGTGATCCTCGTCGTACTAATTGAACATGGCTCTTTTGGCATGTAGCAGCTTTTCGAAATCGATCTTACTCCTGGGGAAGATTCAGCTAATGATTTGTGCTATGCAAGCCCTCTAGCGAAGGTCTATTGTGTCCTAACCTTAAACTCACTTCTATGTGCCGGCCACTGCGCTCGAATCTCGAAGCTGATCCTTAGTGATGGTAGCTAAGCTGCGACATAGACCTTCAGCAACTATGATTCCTAGTAGCGGGCCGTACTCCGTGCCAGTATCTTCGACTCTTGCCAATTTGCGCCAACATTGCCATCCAAGTTGAACAGGGCGCATATACCTAAGCTGCCATACATTGGCAGTCGATGAATGTGGTTTCTATGATGAAGAATGCATTGAGGGTACGCGATACCAGAATGTATAAGAAAGCAGAAAGAGACTGGATGCTTCTGCAGTTCAAAAGCGGGTACAGGTTGCGCCTACCCTATCGTCCAACACTCGCCTCGGTTATGTCTTTGGCACTCGCCAAGGATCTTGACAGGACTTCAATGTCTTTGATAAAGTCATTGTGTTGTATAAAGGACGAGAAGTATTTTTCGGACCCGTCAAGGATGCCAAACAGCACTTCGAAGACATGGGCTGGGTCTGCCCTCCCCGTCACACTACACCGGACTTCTTGACAGCGGTAACAAATCCATCGGAGAGAAGAGCCCGCGCAGACATGGAACATTGTACCCCTCGTACAGCAGAGGACTTTCAGCGATATTGGCATCAGTCTCCAGCCTTCAGAATCCTGCAGCTCGAGATGGATCAATTTGAGCAACGATTGCCAATCGGCAGTGAAGGAGTAGCGCAATTACAGGAGATCAAGCGACACCGACAGTCACGCAGAACTTATCCCAAATCTCCTGACACGATGTCAATCCCGTCGCAGATCAGAATCAACGCGAAGAGAGCTTATATCCGCGTCCGGATGGACCCTGCTGCCACTATCACAATCGTAGTGGCAAGGATCATTCAGGCGCTCATCGTAGGCTCATGTTTTACGGTACCAAAGATGCCACCGAGGGATTCTTCGCTAAAACCTCGGTCCTCATGTTCACCGTCATTCTGAACGCTCTGACAGCCATGGCAGAAATTCAAAGCCTCTACGCTCAACGGCCTATCATCGAAAAACACCATTCCTACGCCTTCTACCAACCATTCACCGAAGCGGTCGCAGGTTTGGTCTTCGACGTTCCCATCAAGTTCGTTACTGCAATCGCCTTTAATGTGGTCATCTACTTTCTAGGTGGATTACGTCGCGAGACTGGTAACTTTTTCTTATTCTTTCTCGTCTCATATCTCATTACTCTCACCATGAGTGTCATTTTCCGCTCAATAGCCGCATCAACAAAGACGATCTCCCAAGCCATGGCCGTTGGTGGAGTTCTCTTTCTCACCATGCTTTTGTATACTGGATTTATGATTCCAGTAAAATATATGTGCGTCATTCCCATCTAAAAAATCCTAGCTCGCTCTCAAAAATCTCTGACAAGTCTGCAGGAAACCCTGGCTGAGATGGATTAATTATCTAATCCCAGTATACTACGCGTTCGAAATGGTCATAACCTATGAGTTCCATGGGCAAGAATTTACCTGCTCCGATCTCATTCCCTCTTACCCCACCCTCGCAGGTGATAGCTTTGTCTGTAACATGGTAGGTTCGGAGGCTGGAAGCCGAACTGTCTCTGGAGACCATTTCATTCAGGTGCAATACCGATACAGATACTCCCACTTCTGGCGTGATTTCGGAATTCTCTCCGCGTTTATGGTGGGCTTCATGGCCTTGTACTTCACGATTGTGGGAGTGAAATCCTCGAGGGCCAATACAGCTGAATCGCTTGTATTCCGTAGGGGCCAATCCCCACCATGTCAGAAGTCATCCCATGATGAGGAGTCAGGCAATGCAGGGGATACAGTTTCCGGTATACCTCATCAAGAAAAAGACGTCAGTTTCATCCAACCTATGGAGAGCACCTTCTGGAAGAATATTGTGTACGACGTCAACATCAAGGGCGAATCCCGAAGACTGCTTGATCAAGTTTCTGGATGGGTAAAGCCGGGTACACTAACCGCTTTCATGGGAGCTTCAGGCGCTGGTAAAACAACCCTCCTCGATGTGCTGGCGCAAAGAGTGTCCGTTGGTGTTATTTCTGGGGATTCGGTCGTAAATGGTCGTCAGCTTACCGCTAGCTTTTCCCAGGAAGATCGGTTATGTCCAGCAGCAAGGTGAGCTCAGTTATTGATATACTAGCGGGGCAGATATGCTAAACTTGTTAGATCTCCACCTCGAGACTTCGACAGTACGTGAAAGCATTCATTTCAGCGCAATATTGCGTCAACCCAATCATGTTTCACTGTGTGAGAAGCTCGAATACGCGGAGAAGGTGATCAAGACCCTTGGAATGGAAACTATCGCCGAAGCCGTTGTCGGCCGGACGGAAGAAGGGCTTAATTTTGAACAACGGAAACGGCTCACTATTGCCGTTGAGTTAGCCGGGAAACCAGACGTATTACTCTTCCTCGATGAGCCGACCAGCGGCTTGGACTCGGTGAGCATGCTTGATTACTTGCAGCGCAATGGAGCAAGGGGATGTTTGCCACAGGAGAACCTAGCATAGTAAGTTTTTTGTTTCTGGCCTCTGACACCCGCGCATCCGCCCTCGGCCCCAGGGATAGCTTTACCACATACTGACCACATTTTTGGAACAGTTATATTCTTGAGGTGACTAGTACCAGTCCCCATGTCTCGAGTCGAGATTGGCATCAGATCTGGACCGAAAGCCCTGAATTCATTGCTGTACATGAAGAATTAGAGAGTCTCATGCACGGAGAGTCTCAGGCTGAGGAGACAAATGGCGCATATACCGACGCCTATCAGACTGAGTTCGCCATACCTCTAAGCCGTCAGATGTATTATGTCACCCGCCGAGTCTTCCAGCAGTACTGGCGTTCACCTTCTTTCATTTGGGCCAAAGTAGCCCTCGGCATTGGGTCCGGGCTCTTTGTTGGATTCTCGTTCTTCAAGTCGAACAATTCCCTCCAGGGAACGCAGAATGTGATCTTCAGCATCTTTTGCATATGCTCCATTTTGGCCACTCTGGCAGAACAAGTGAGTTTGACTGGTGCACACTCCTCTCCGAACGAGTTTTGAGCCAATGAGATAAACAGGGTCCTTGCCAGAATCTCTTGGTGGCCTGCCTGACGGTCAATTAGACAAGTAAATCGTAGATACAGTTCAACCACAGATAATTGTGGTGCCAGTGAACAGCTGTCAGGGTTGAACCTCTTCCCCCTCAGGTTCAAGTTTTCGACATTATTATTATTATTATTATTATTATTCTATACTTTTCTCTCGGCTCATGTTAGTGCAGGCGATATGTCGACGCCAACCCTTGGCACCTACAAAGGCAAGTCACGTGGATCCGCTCTCTGGACAACCTACAGCCAGCCCAGTTGCAAAACGCCAATAGAATGGTTGCAGAATGTTGATCGTGGCAAGAAAGTGCAAGATATTTTGTGGTTTGTTTGAAGTAAGTCCACGTTGAGACATGGGCTTCCTGGAGCCGCCAACAACCAACTCAAGGAACGCTTTTTAACTGAATACTTGTCTTTGTGGTAGAGCAGCGACATTTGGTAGTGTCAAAGTCAGCATCTAAAGTCAGTTGGTATTTTCGCAGCCAGCGCACCCTAGTACTACAATGTAGCTCAATCAATTCCACGCCACTAGTATGGGCTACTGCGTTCCGCACTTCGTCGCGTACTGTTGAATTGGCCGAGACTGAGGGAGTCAGTACATTCTATCCAGAATCCAGGATGAAGATATCTCTTACCGGTCACTATCGTCCGACGATGCAAATCTTTGAACGCGCTACTTCTCCATCCCGAGCTAGAATCCTCGCCGTGATTGGATATCTTTGTCGATTGAGTTGCGTTCATGGGTGCATTACTCAGCATTGAATCATTGTCGCCTAGCTTCTCTGTCATTTGAGATGCGTTTATGGTCACATTGTTCGATTTTGGGTCCTTGCGACTCAGTTTCTCTATCAGATGAGGTGCTTTTGTGGTTAAATTGCTCAGCGTTGATTCGCTATGGTTGTGTGAAGCGGAATGGATCACATGGCTCCAGTCTGGAGAATGGGGTACAAACCGTACCCGGTTGTGCGAACCCCATCGCTGACTGTTTGGATCTCCTCCGCCCGATGTATAGTATATGGAAATGCACAAAATCTAACACGGTCAATATTCAGTGGGAAATTTAGGGGTTCTAGATTTACCGGGTGATTCTTGTCCTGAGCCAAAAGTGCGTTCAGTGGTTGCACCAGACTCCATCCATCATCTACTCAAGTTAGTACAATAAATACAAGCAAGGAAGGACTTAGAGATTTGTGGGCCACGAACTGATACATGCAAGCTGCCATATAAGGTGGACTTTTCGGGCAAGCGCCGTACCCTGATAGTGACACTCGATCAAGTGTTGCAGATCAGGCAAATGTGCAACGAGACCGAAGCAAGAAGCGACCATAATGACGGTACCGTAGTCATGGAGTGGCACTGGGGTACCATGAGGACCCGTGAACAGTACCCGGTAAGCCTTCTCGTTCAGTCTTCGCTCGGCAAATAATGGCAGTCGATGCGACCATCCCCTCCCGCGCTCAACCATGAAAGTTAAGACCTGATTAGTTTTATGAGGACGAAAGTTTGCAACCACGAATGGATGCGATTGGAAAACAGATCTTATTCCCATGCCCGGAATCCAGATATTGACGTACTGGCCAGGATCGATCGCGATCTTAAATGGAACAGAGAGCCTTAACACTACATGATCTGACTCAACGCGTACTTCTGCGCGCGGCAAACCACGGAGGAAAAACCGATGTATCCACAAAACTCGGAGAAGTTGCGAGGCAAGAAAGGTACCAATTGAAATGGCCCCTGCAATTCTGATATAGTCTACAAAAGACGACTTACCTGAGGTATGTACCCATGTGCTATATGCAACTGCGGCCGAGAGTATTTGGGGGCAGCGAAGGAATAGCTCGTACCAGGCATGCCATTAGATGTCAACCAGATCAAGGCTAGAACTGATGAAGCCTTGTCCAAATTAGCACAATATCAGATTCTCTTGAACGATAGGGCAAATAGTAGCCACCTACCACAACAGCATTCGGATCACTTCGATCCGACAAGGACAGTGTAGATTTGGTCTGAGTCCAGCAGATGACGTGAATTGCAGCCATGAGAGTAGTGGCAACAGCAAACGCGCGATGGGCTCGTCGAACGCTCCTCAATGAGACCTTAAAGAGATCAGCACCCACGGCATAATACCACTATAAGAGAAGAGGGATAAGATTGATCAAAGTCAGAATACCAGACCGCGAACACGTAACATTGATGGAATTGAGCGGAAAGATTACTAAGGTGAAATTGAGTGTGAGATAGCAGACCAAAGTAAGGACGAAGCCGGGTGACCAAGGTCCAATCCACGTTCGACATCGTACAAAAGGCTGATACTGTAACGGTGTCGATGAAAGAAATACGCCAGCCGCTGACAAGTAGGAGCCTTCTGCAGGGAGTAGTCCTAACTAGAATGGTCCCACTCAGGACCACCACGATGCCGCCAAGAGCAACAGCGAAGATCTCAAGAGGGGAGAGCATGGATCCAAGGGGCAGACTTGGGGTCTCTACTCTGGCAGGTCTCTCTCGTGGGTGTGATGTATGCAAGGACTACTGGCATGTAACCACATAAAGAAATTCACACTGGCTGTCAGATCATAGCCCAATGACCTTACAAAACATCATCCATATGGTGGTGCAGCCTGGTAGGTTTTACAAAGATCGAAAGCGACCTGAGGTCGGCAAAGAGTAAATTCGAAAATATTAGCGAAAGATCTCATGCTAAAATCATTCAAGCTGCCGTCGCCTCATCATCGGCTCCAACACTCAAGCCGGTCTCGGCAAAACGAGAGTCTAAATTACCGAACACAAAATCAAGGCGATTTATCCAAAGGCATTTCATCGCCACACTGGATAGCCGAAAATGGGGAAAGGACGCTGCAGAAATAGATCGACAAAGCTGCCTCCGGCTGTAAGGAATTCCCGCGTAGTCCTCAATCAGCTATCGAGCGACACATGGGAGGCTTGCCAACTCACTACCCGCCAGTAAAACAACTGAGTAGTCTAATCTGACTGGAAACTGTTCATCTTACCATGCCTAGCATTGCCCTTAGAGTTTGTGCTTACGAAGCTTGATGAATGTCCTAGCTGCGATGATAGCGGCCTCAAGAATGTCATCTCCACTAGCTAGCATCTCTTACACTGGCGTTCAACAGCAGATATTTCTCCCCGAAAGAGGGACATTGCTGACATGGTGCACATTGAATGTGGGGACTTTTTGTAAACCTTAGATTTTATGCCAAGGCTAGGTGTTATTGAGGTAGAATTAAGTGATCCACTATCCGAGTCAGAGGATTAGTTATACTTGTAGTAGTATCAATAGCCTGAAAAATGGACAAGCTGGCAGCAGCATAGCTGCTGGTCGCGATTACTGATAAATTAGTACTGTACGCCGACTTTCGGCCATGTGGTAATTACGTGCGGGATAAGATTTAGCAAAGCCCATTAACTTTGGCGATCACGTATGGCCTCAAAACTTGTGTGATTCGAAGCTGTGACGCTGACTGAAAGCCGAACCAATATACTTGCTGATGTCTCCAGCGCGCTAATGGATATTGTTGGTCCCGACCGCATTACCACACGAAAGAGAAGGCTTTGGAGGGGTTGTGTTGCGGGCATGGGACATAAAAGCTGCAACACTAGGGCGGAAAGACCAGGAAACGCTACAAGCACTTAACTCGGACGTCGGACATCAGACGTAGATAAAGTAAAGATGGAAACAATGGTTGCGGCCACCATACCTGAAATACACTTTTCGTTTTTCTAACCAACTACATTTCATTTGCTTCAATCACTCTATTCCCTTCCATCCAGAATGCCCTTACTGCTTAGACCCTTAAAGCTTAGATTCGTTGTCTGCTGTTTGCTTCTCTCCATGGAAGACACCAATTTCGCCTTTGTTGTCTATGGTGGCCCTCGTAGCGACGTGTGTGATCTCTAGATGATCGTGTTCATGAATGATGAGCTCGTGAGTCCGGTGATCGATATGGATGTCCTCCCTGAAAACCATAATCTCGTCCTGTTCTCCAAACAATTTAGCCATTTCTTCCAGTGGCACGCCCTTTGTCTCTGGTAAGTAAAACCAGAGCCAAACCAGACCGAAGGTAAGAACGACGATGAAGACCAAATAGTACTTCCACCCGATGTTCCTACAATTACCACGTCAGCGGCTTTTATTCATGGGGTTTGAAAGAATTGACTTACGCGAAGGCGGTACTAGCGGCCTGGAGATATACCAAGCTCGATGCGAGGATCATACAGACTGAAACTGCCATTCCCTTGCTGCGTAGATGATTGGGGAATAATTCACCATAGTAGACGACGCCCACTCCGTCAACGCCGATGCCATAAGAGAATACCGCCACGAATCTGGCTCAATTAGACTCCAGAACTGCATCTGTGTGGAAACATCCTTGGGGGAACATAAATCCTACAGCATGGCAACACCAGCCCTCAAAGCAGTCTTGTTCGGATTCTCAGGGAGAGGGGAGGCGTATTCAGCAACGATCGCTGCCTCTGCAATGAGACACACCCAGCAAATAAAGACGCTACCAATCAGCATCGGTCTTCGACCAAGCTTGTCCATAAGAAGAGCAGCTTTCACCAAGAGATTAGTAGAGATGTTACAATGCTTTAGATTCCAAAGAGTAGGATAAATACTTACCGGAAAGGTTGGCGGGTATAGCAATCGTGAACCAGAGAGCCACTAGCAGGAGTCGCTAGAGAAAACGGAGGCCACATAAGTATTCTGTTTCTTGAAAAATGACTCAAATGGTAAGTAGGACACACCGTTTCAGTGCCATATCCCAGTCCCCGGTAAAGTACAGTTCCGTAATCTGGAATCGTTAGTCTTCGTGTTCGATGAGCTCTGTAGAAATCTAACGTACTCCCAATCACAAGGGTTGCGGTGCTCTGGCCGACAAAGGCAAGCCCACAAGCAATGATCGCTCTTTTGCGGTAGTTTGCTTTTTTGAACATGGTAATCCACCTCGAATCTTGAGCTCTGGTAGGGTCACAGTCAGCGACAAGCCAAGCTATAACGGTGTCTCCACGCACTTGTCATAGGCGATTTGTCTCTGCATTTGGTAAAATTCTGCTTTGGCATACTCCTGGTCTTCGTCGCCCGGCACATAGTGAATGCGATTCACAATCTTCCGCGCCTCGGCCTCTCGGCCTTCGAGCAGTAGCCAACGTGGAGATTCTGGGATGAAGATCAAGATAATAAGCGCAAAGAGAGGGAAAACCAATGACAAGCCCAGAGGAGCTCGCCACTGAACCGCGGGATTCGTAGCGTGATAAAATGCGACGCCCATCCATGGTGCAATTGCTAACCCAATACTAATCCAGAAACAACACATGCCCACGAAAAGGCCTCGAAGCTTTGGTGGGGCGAGTTCGTGTGCGTATACTGGGACTGATACAATATCAGAGACGGCGGTAAACTACATCAAGGAATGACTTGCCCACTCCCAGAAAAGCATAAGATCCTGCACCAGCGATGAAACGGAAGGCAATGAACATTGCTGCCCCGTTCGCTCCACAAAGACCGGCACTTCCAAGGAAACTGATGGCTGCAGCGTATATAATACACGCCTTCCGACCCCATTTGTCCATGACGTAACTACCACCCAAAACACCAAAAATGGCACCGGCCTAGATGATCAACGGTTAGCCCAGGGGCACGACCAGCTGCTTGCAGCGCTGAGGAATTACCTGGAAGACTCCATTTATAGCTCCGATAAGCCTATTAGCGTGGCTGGACAAAGTACCCTCCGTGGTGAGAAAGTTCATGTAGAGGAGGAAAGCGGGTTGTCCAAGAGTGGTACCGATGATCGCTGAAGGGTACGCAAAGGCCATAATGCTCATAGCCAAGCAGAAGCATATCAGGAAGCTGCGCCAGGTCCATTGGCGTCGAGTCTGAACCGTCATACTTTGGGTGAGGCACGAATGTTGACCTATAGGTCTTGAAATGAATATAAGGGGTCAGTCCTAGGCAGAAGTCTGGAAAGCGTTGAAATGCTAGAACCAAGAACAGCCCCGTGGGGTTAATATCATATCTATGGGGCATCGCATCTTTCGAGGGCTGCTGGGGAACTCTTTCGGCTCTCAAACCGGCTCACGGGAAAACACTTTGTTGGATGCCGACGTCGACGTTGACTAGATTAAGAGCGCGGCATAGCTTCTTGCCGAATCAAGATCATTACTGTAAATCGTCCTAGCAAACCTTTCGCTGCAATAAAGATCTAATTGTATTAAGTAGCTAGTACTACTTAGGCTTGGTCTGATCCTGGTGGAGATATCATGGGACTACTATCACTAGCTTCAGACCTGATAATTCAACCGACTAGTACCCATAGCTCGTACCTATTCAATAATATCCTCCGTTTAGGAGCCACTCTAGTTGCGGCATGCGAGGACGGATGGCGCGGGGCTATAGTAGCTTGCTGAAGATACGTGTTGGTATCGCTATGCTGAGTCTAGACTATTTACTCTTGTTCGACAAAAAATTTAGCACTCTTGAATTTCAGCGGCTGTACGAAGGCAAGAGATCTTCGACAAGATTGCATGCGTATCAATACAATATCTGATATAAACCCGCTGTTAGATAATATATTCTCGAATATATAGGATGGAAGCTTCTAGTAAATTGCTTGCTTTTCTATAGATGAAAAATGGGCAGTATTTATATACAAAATAAAGAGTAAATCTTGCATGTTCGGAGTGCTGTATAAGCACTGCGTGAAAAGCTAAAATGTATAGGAAATCAATACAAATTGCCTGAATTGGTAATGTAGAGAGTGTGGTTTTCTAGTGCAACCTATATTGCGCCCTCTATATATTGACAACAACCTCAATATTGGCAACAGGACTACGCCCGAAAGAACATTTCAGCATCAAGAGTAACTAACTTATTATCCCGTAGCTCTGCATGAGATTCTGATTCTCGCTTCTCCCAGCCTGGCGAAGAAAAATCTCTAGATCAAATTAACCAGGTTGGGTCCCATATCCCTACGATTATGAAAGCCGCATATGGAATAGGTAAAGCACTATAAGAGCGCTACAGGAGCTCGATACGTCCAAAGAAGTTATTGACCTTCGATCAACCCGAAAAGGGCCGACCGATCCTCCAGCTTTCGTGTCGCTTATCTGGACATAAAACAAGTCATCGGCAAACATTATCGGGTCACCCTTTGCAGCCGAGATTTGCTTATGTGCAGGAATTTTGCGCTGATCGCTCGGAGCCCTCGAGACAATCCCGATTAGGCATACTATTCTCATTCAAACGCGGAAAGGATGTATCCTTGTCTAACTTGCATTGACTCTATCTAAAGGCGGGGGGACGATGGCGCCCATATCTGGATATCAGGATGCCCTTCTGAAGGGAAAAGGTCTTTTAATAACTGTTTCTTGTTCACTTTTCCCGTGGCATTCTTTGGAATGTTCTCAACAACCCTTAGAATCGTAGGATGCTTGTAGCGATTCAACGAACGAGTCAGGGACGTCCTCAACTCTGAAAGTGTCAGCCTTTGTCGCGCACTTCGTCTCAGTACCACTGCTGCCGCAACTCGTTGTCCAAACTCCTCATCCTCCACCCCAAGGACGCTGACGTCAGACACATAATCAAGATCAAGGATGGCTTTCTCAACATCCAGGGCTGACAACTTATATCCCCCTGACTTGATAATGTCAACTGACAGCCGACCGAGAATATAATAATAACCATTTTCCTCTCTTCCCGAGTCCCCAGTTTGAAAGTAACCGGCTTCATTGATAGCTTTCGCACTGGTAGTGGGGTCGTCGAAGTAATGACTGAACCCAATTGGACTTTTGATCAGGATCTCACCGTCCTTCTCTGCCAGTTTCACTTCAACGCCGGGGAATTTTCTGCCCACTGAAGATAGAGGAATGTCTGATGTCGATGCACCCATAGGAATATAAAACCCACATCCAAATTCCGTCCCGCCATATCGGATCAAAATGGGTCTTCCATTCCGCAGTTGGGTCCATTTCCGTTGCAGAGGTGGTGGCAGCGCAGCACTCCCACATATGAGCGCACGTACCTCCTTCAGGCCAAACAAATATTCGTCACGGACCCTCGGGTTCATTCGTACAATATGAGTTTGATAATAATCCATTAGTCTCATATAGATAGTGGGAACTCCGCTGAAGTGGTCTAAATGCCCTTTCCGGATCCGATTCCACGTCCACTCAATATCAAGGCCGCCGCTCCGAAATTCCACGCAGGCTCCAGACACCAGGTATGGCAGGAGGCTGACATGAATGCCTGTTGCATGGTGTACGGGGAGTAAATGCAAAGCAACGTATCCCTCGCATATCTCATAGAGATCTGAGAACGTGGTCGCGATGTCGTAGATGGCTCCGCGTCTCATAACAGCCCCTTTCGGAGGACCGCTGGTGCCGGATGAGAAGATAATATAGCCTGGAGCATTTGGGTTAACATAAGCGCCCGAGGAGATGATGAAAGCTTCGGCTTGCAAAGGTTTCTGCATTAGATGACTGTCCACAACCGTCACCGTGAAGTGTCGCTTTGCCGCCTGCATCATGGTGTTCTGCAGAGACCGCCCAAGCTGTGCGCAAGACTGGTTTGCCACAATCGCCACGACGTTGGCTCTTTCCACGAAGTACCTTGCCTCCAGAACAGGGACGTGTGGAGCGATCGGAACTATTGTGGCGCCTATGGCCATCAAGGCAAAAAAACCAACAATAAATGCGTAGCCGCCTGGGGAAATTAAACAGATCGAGACTGGTTCATCATTTTCGAGTTGAACAAGCACATCTGGATGCAGTTGCGCGCTCAGCACGTTGCGAAAGTTAAGGACGTCGGTCAGAAACTGGGCGTAGGTGGCCGTATAACCGAAAGTGATGTCTCTTACTGCCACAAGCTGTGGCTTGTATGCCAGTCTGACGAAACGAGAGAAGAAGAGGCAATTTGGCAAGACATTAGGCCCTTTATGTCTTGGAGAAATAAACGTCTTGTCCCGGCTGACCAATTCATTTTTGATAGTCGAAGATACCATTGCTTGAAGGGCTGAGGGAGAGAGATCCAGGTACTCCTCAGAACTCGAAAACTCCTGACGTAGGATTGGGCTAAAATGATGTTGCAAGATGGATGGATTCTTAAGTTGCGCGAGAGATCAGAGGCATCTTACCCGGATCTGCTCATTAGCATAAGTCGGATCTGGACAGCTCGCTTCCAGCACGGAGCACGGAATCTCTCCCGGCGACACTCGGCACGGCAAATTACATGATTCACCCAAGGGCTTGAACATTGATGGTCGTTCCCGCTCTCTGCAGTTGCTGAGCCATGGTAATGGTATAACCTTGTGACAGTCTAGTGATCTCCACCGCGCGGGTATGACGAGTACTATAGTCTGGAGTGAGGTCTTAGGTATCCTCTTTTCCAATGCCATTGACGAACACGGACCTCTCTTTTTTTGGTAGCTTGTTTTCTCTTCAGGCTATCCGTGTTGGTTGTTGGAAGCCAGGCTTCTTTGTATCTCAATGGTTTTGACCGCCAGAGTCATCACAGTAATTAGATTCTGCCAGCCAAAATACTGTAGTCCTGCCGATGGCAAGGTCGAGAGCCGACGGCCGAGAATCGTCCGTCGCCACTAATCCTTTTTATCTTTCGGTAGTTCATACGTTCATGCACTTGAAACATATAACTCTCGAAGCGTAGTCTTTAACCTCTTGCTCATTAGAAAAGAGGCGAATGTAGTCAAGTTGAAGTTTGAAAGCAGCACCCCACTCATGTCTAATGCAATATCTATCCGCCGAGTGGAGGGTACCCCCGGCAAAGTGTACTACCCTCTTTCACTGGACAAAATCGAAAAGCCGACTGTAGGAGAGACTGAACTACTGATTCACATTACCGCTGCTGCCCTGAATCACCGCGACTTGTTTATCCGGCAGCATCTGTATCCTGGGACGACTTTCAAAGTGCCCTTACTCTCAGATGGATGTGGCATCGTTGTTGGGGTAGGCTCTCGCGCAGACAAATCGTGGAGGGGCAAGCGCGTCATTATCAATCCTGGTTTTGGATGGGAAGAAGACCCGGCGGGGCCGGAGACGGGTTCGGGCTATCAGATTCTGGGAGGAACGAACGACAAAGGGACTCTGAGGCAATATTTGAGCGTGGAACAGTCGCAAGTCGAGGAAGCCCCGGCTCATCTCAGTGATATTGAAGGTGCAGCACTCCCATTGACCGGGTTAACAGCCTGGAGAGCGTTAATGACTAAGGCTGGAGAGGAAAACGTTCGTCCTGGGAAGAACATTCTGATTACTGGCATAGGGGGCGGAGTCGCGCTCATGGCTCTATCATTTGCGGCAGCTCGAGGAGCAAATGCCTGGGTGACGAGCAGTCATCAAGAGAAACTTGATCGCGCCGTCAGACTCGGTGCTAGAGGTGGTTTCAATTATCGAGAAAAGGGATGGGAAAAAATGTTGTCTGCAGCCCTGGGAAAATCCGAATCTATGGACGCTATCATCGATGGAGCTGGGGGCGACATTATTGAGAAAGGAACCAAGATCTTGAAGGTTCGTTTTGAAAGATAGTCTTCCTCTGTTGTCTTTGGAATGGCTGAGACTAAAATATCAAAAAAGGTCGGTGGTAGAATAGTTATCTACGGAATGACGGCGGGGCCTAAGGTACCCTTCTTGATGTCAGCAGTGCTCCGAAATATCGAAGTACGAGGTTCCACAATGGGCTCACGGAAAGAATTCACAGATATGGTTGAGTTCGTCCGGGTGCACAAGATTCGACCCGTCGTCTCCCAAGTGGTCGAGGGAATTGAAAATTTGGAAGCTATTGACGACCTCTTTGAGAGAATGAAAAAAGGCAGTCAATTTGGAAAGTTAGTCATTGTCATTGACGGAAAAAATAAGGTACAACAGCATTCCTGTCTCTTCCATTATAAACGCCTTCTGCTCCACGAGTACTTTATCATGCCCTCATACTGCCTTTCAGCCGAAAACCTCAGTTCATCAGCTAACATACTATCAGCGTCCATCGAAAATCTGATTCAATCAGGACGCTCGTGTAAAGCACCGATGGTAAATGTCGGATGCTCCCTAGCTCTTTATATGGCTCCTCGGGCCGGTTACTGATAGAAGATAATATGGAATGTATGCTCAATGAGAAAACATAAGTCTTTAGCCACTTGATCGATTGATGAATGAATTATTTCCCACTATTGAGACTGCTACAAAGAGCTGTAGTGGTAGTACAACTCACAGTTGTCGGCTGCAACAAGAGCCGCAATATTGACAATTTGCTTGCTGTCGAAATGTGTTTTGCAGCTCCTCAAAAATACCATCAGAGACTCATAATTTCAGTGTAGCTGCGTTGGTGTACGCAAGAATAGCAATATGCGAAGGCTCAGGTCCTCCTGAACCTCCACTGCCCTGTTTATGATCCCCGACCTGAGAAGTCCTCACATAATCCAAAGCTTGCGGAGAGAGTTTGCCATTGGGGGGCATTGCGTTTTCCTACCTCTAGTCAGTCTTTATTCTGTTTACAGACTTGGTCCAGAAAACTTCGCGCGGGTTACAGGACGTGGGGGAACACAGTCCGCTTACCATAAGGGAGTACTCGGTCTAGGTTGGACAATCCCGCTGCACCTCTTTGCAACTTGATCTGTTCGAGAAGGGCCTTTTCTTCAGGTTCCGAGAACGCGACCTCCGCAGGTATGAGGGGAAATCGCCCAGACATAATACCAGATAGACGCTTCTGAGTCGCATAACCAAACCGCTTGTTTGCCAGTAGTATCGGCCAAACTGACTACTCGGCAGTTGATGTAGCGCGGATATCTAACCCTGAGCCTAAATTTCCAAGAGACTGTTTGTTCCGAGTGCCAGTGGATTCCGGCAATGGTCTCGGCGCTCGCTTCGGATGTTTTTTTGGTCGAATGGGCTGATCGACGCACACCTGTTCGAAAACAGCACTTCACATCCCTTATAGTGGGGGAAGGAGGTACCTCTACGATCCCCTCTGTGAATAAAATACCACAGCCTTGAACTTCTCGTTGGAGATTGAGTTAGGTTTACGACTGTATAGAAACGTTCAACTCAGAAAGCTCCATCTGCCAAAATGCCCGTTACTAAGTTTGATCTAAAAGATGAATTGAATTATATGCATGGCCTGAATCACCACCATAGGTAAAAGCTTTCCGGAAAACTCATCAGTCATGAGTGTCACTGAGAAGTTGTTAGCACAGAGATAGCACCTCGAATAATTCCTTCTGAATCGACATACGAGCAGAACAGCAAATATGGTGTTTATCCCGAGCGCCTCTCTGGCACTTCCTTCATGACAACCAGGGCCCAGAATAAACAAACGTTTTTCTATCGTCTGTTGCCTTCAACTTTGCATGGAGAGTACATCAAATTGCCCGATCATCCTCTGAACTTCAAAGGATTCGACAACAAGCCAATGTCAACGGCATTTGCTCCACTTAGTATCAATCAAAAGGACGACTTTGTCACTGGGTTGCGACTTCTGAGTGGAGCTGGGGAACCAACATTAAAAACTGGCGTGGCAATTTACGTCTACAGCATTGGAATGCCAATACCCAGTCAGCAGGCGTTTGATAACGCTGACGGAGACTTCTGCATCAGTAAGCGATCGAGCTATAACCTTCCCGCGCTCGCAGCTGGAGGTTTTGTCCTAATGATAGTTTAGTTCCGCAGAAGGGTGCCCTCGACATTAGAACAGAGTTTGGATGCCTGCGAGTCCGCCAATCTGAGTTATGTGTTATCCCAAGGGGTATTCGTTTCAACGTGTCGTTGCCCGAAGGTTTTGCACGCGGCTTCGTGTTTGAGACCTACTCTGGTCACTATCAACTACCAGAGCTTGGCCCAATAGGCTCATACTGCCTTGCAAACCCGAAAGACTTTGAAGTCCCCGTCGCCAGCATTGTTGACTCTGACCAGGACACTGAGTTTTTGACGAAATATGGAGGCCTGATGCACAAGACCGTGTATAGAGGAAGTATCTTCAACGTTGCTGCTTGGCATGGCACCTACTATCCCTTCAAATATGATTTAGGCAAATTCAGTCCGATCGGGTCTCTTCTCGTTGACCATCCTGTGAGTGAACTTGATCTAGTTTCGGGCATACAAAATGAACACAGGGCTAATTCACGTATCATGGGGAAAGGATCCCTCGACCTACACGGTTTTGACTTGCCCGTCGGAGAAGCACGAACAAGCGGCCGCGGACATCTGTGTGGTGGGACCCCGCTGGATCGTGATGGAAAATAGCTTTAGGCCTGCCCGCTATCACCGCAATTGCATGACGGAGTTCTTTTTCCTGGTCAAGGGGCATATGGAGCACAACAATCCGAACTCACCAGAACTCGAGGGAATGTATGGCCTCATTAACTCGATGACTCCTCATGGCCCCAGCAAGAAGGGCTATGAATCTGCTATCAACCAGAGTATGGCGCCAGAAAGGGTCGGCGACGAGAACATGATGATTCTATTTGAAACAAAGTACGTTTTTTGCGTCCGAAACATAGTGCCTTAATCGTTGGACCATTTTCTAACTTGTCGTCTGGTATAAGTTACATGGCCGGGATTTCGGAATGGTGTGACAAATCTGCGAAGAGGCTTCCCGAGCGCGTTGAAGACTTCAAGAAAGGGCATATCCCTCATGTCAATGGCAACGGCGTGGCTTAAGTGAACTTTTGAAAGCTCCTCACGGCGGGGAGGGAAGGTTGTTCCTGAACGAATGGGTTGCCATAGATTGTATGGTAACATTCACTCACTGAATCGAGATTATTGGAGGTTGAATCAAACAACCCTTTGTTACCTTGTATTATTTTTCAAGCTATGCCACTTTGAATAGAGTGCTATGCTGTAATAAAGAACTTTTGTAGCCTGAGCACAATCCTAGTCTCCAGCTATTCGATTGCTCAGCAATGGCGGCGTCTCTCACTCCACCTGTCCGAGCTCTTCGGGTTACCTGCTATTTTGAAACGCTCAATTTATCGA
Organism: Pezicula rhizophila; assembly: GCA_022190145.1. Lineage (NCBI taxonomy): Eukaryota > Fungi > Ascomycota > Leotiomycetes > Helotiales > Dermateaceae > Pezicula > Pezicula rhizophila. The sequence goes on from JAJONI010000180.1 coordinate 27,722, forward strand.
CTGGCGTGTAAAAACAGCGAGTATTAATCTGGCCAGTTACGACTCTGTGTCGTAGACTGCTTAAGTGAAATATCAAGGATACTGCACGTAATATTGGCAAACTTCATTGATGACTGCGCCTAGATTTGTGTCTTCGGGCCAGAGCAGAGGCACTTAGAGTAGCTCTTCGGTTTGCTTGCCCCATGGGGTTCGGTGGACTAGTGAAGCCGGCATTCGGCCCAAATTACAGACTCGGCAATTCAGTTAGTTGCCATTTCGCCTGAGCCAGAATGGCCATCTCACCTTCAAAGGCATTTATAATCACCGAATTCGATTGCTCAGTTCGTTCATGGATATGACTTTTCTCGATTCGCAGCTTGTACCTACACAACAGGTAGAGAAGTACATTACCAGTCCTAGATATCCCGTGGTTCACTTGTGACAGTGTATCAGATCTAGCAATGGGATTCACCTTTGGAGAGGAGGTGTTTAGACCTGCTTTCAGCGAGAAGGCTGCAAAGATTAGTTTTGGCTTGCGTTTTCCTGACGCTTGTGTCAAACATGTCAAGAAGACTTTCAAATGTTCTCGTGTCTTGGTCATTGCATCTACGAGCCTCGTGGCACAGACTGATGCATTGAGACGACTGAAAGATGCTCTTGGTCCAACGCTGGCTCATGTTCATGTTGGGATCAAGCCCCACACCCCTTATGATGATTGTCTTGAAGTCATCAAAGCAGCTCAAGCCGTGTCGGCTGATTGTTTGATCACCCTGGGGGCAGGAAGTCTTACGGACGGTGCAAAGTTGATACGCTTCGCTCTTGCAAATGATGTGAACGCATTGGAGGATTTTGACACACTCTGGGGCGGTCGCCGCACGACTAATCCGAACCAAAAAAAAGTACTCAAAGACCCGACCATTCCACTGATATGCGTGCCGACGTCTCTCTCTGGGGGAGAGTATCAAGCCATTGCCGGCGCCACCGATTCAGTCACCAAACGGAAAAAAGGCTTCGAACCTTCAAACATGCCAGATATTGTTGTTTTGGATCCAGAATTGACAGTCACCACACCAATGCACATTTGGCTCAGTACTGGGGTCCGGGCTATTGACCACTGTGTCGAAACAGCATGTGCGCTCAAGTGTGATGCGTACGCCGAAAAGAGCTCCATTGCGGGCTTATCAAAATTGCTCGCCGGACTGGTGCAAACCAAAAATGACCCCAGACATCTCGAGGCACGTTTCCAGGCCCAACTGGGAGTGATAGACGCCATGGCCGCCAGGTCTACTGGCGTTCCACTTGGTGCCAGCCATGGTATCGGGCATCAATTAGGCCCGTTTGGCGTCGGACACGGAGAGACCAGCTGCATTATGCTTCCTGCTGTATGCAAGTATAATGCGTTGAAGGGTGTAAATGTCAAGGAGCAGGAGAAGGCTGCCAAAGCATTGTTGAAGGATGCAAGCGTGGCCGAAACAGTCGAGGACAGGGGACTTGATGTGCAAACTGTCAAACTATGGGAGATTCTTGCTGCCGTGATCGATCACCTCGGGATGCCTCGAACACTCAAGGCGGTTGGTGTAGAGAACGACAAGGTAGAGCTGCTAGCCGAGCACTCTCTTGACGACCCGTGGTTAGCAAGTAATCCCGTCCCAATCACGACAGTGGCCCAAGTTCTTGAGATTCTGGAGATGGTTCGCGGATGATGAGTATGTACCTTTGTGCTAGCTTCCACATTGCGAGAGTTCCTCGAGTTACTGTGGGCTGGTCTTCGTCACCTGGAATTAAACTGCTATTTGAGGTTCAATTACTCACGCTTTCTCGGTTCTCTTAATTAATACACAGCTTTTCCCATGATTGGATCAGCACCAATGTTGTAAACGTAGTGAATCAGACCCTCTTTCATGATACTTGTTCAACTTCGAGCAGGAAATTTAAGTCTGTGTCACGCTTCGGATACGGAAGAAGAGACTGCGGATACGTGGAAGTATTTATTCACGGCTATCAAACTCTAAATCCGCCCAGGCCTGGTCAATTCAAAGTGGCTTTTGTGTCGGCAGTATCGGAATCATCTTTAGCTGTACAAGTTCCTGAATTGTTTGAAAAACAGAGTCGTTGCTATCCACATATCCGTGCCAGCCCAGTTTTCGACGTTTGTCAGTGCTATGTATTGTTGAAAGAAGGTCAGAAAAGAGGCTTGAAGAAATAGGTCACTTTCGTACATAAGGGAAGAAATGCATACCTCATTGGGATCGAATCCGACCGCATAATTGACTAATCCATGAAAACAAAATTCTTCTCGATCTCTTCAAATCCTTTGTGAGTAAGATCGTGCTCAGCAGCCATCTCCTTCCACGCTTGATGTACATCGGGCCTAGCTGCCCATTCTGAAAAGAGGTACTTAGTTTCTGCGTGTCCTTTGGCACCGTAGTTGTTGCACACAATCTAAGTAAGCATTGAATGAAGCGAGAATAGATATATCTTACCCTCTCGGTGGTGGATTAATTCCATACTCAATCACTTTCAAACCTCCCTCCTGTGGCCCCGTCCACGGCATGTCAAACCACTTCGCTAGTTCTGGCCAAAGCTTTCTATGATTCCATTAAGAATTGTTAGTACAATTAAACCTCTAATTTTTAGCATTTTTAGTTAGCAGGGTCCATTCCTGAAAATATGCGTTAAGCATGGCGCTACTTAGGTCATAGAGTGCTTCCCAAGTGCGAAACCCTGCTGGAAACTCTAGGGGTTCGTTCATATGTTTCCGCACTGCGGCATAGACAGCCCAGCAGAAGCAGATGTTCATTAGGGTTAGGGTTAGCGCGGTTGCGATTCTTCTGTTGGGATAATTGTTGGACCCAAGTGGCCCCTTCACATGTTAATCAAGATTCTTCGTTATACGTAGCACCAAATGCAGGGTACTAACTCGTAACTCTTTGCTCCAGTTTGCAGCATGATTCCTTTTAGTTTGACTGTAGCAAACTTCATTGCCTCGAGAAAGTTTCGGAGAATTTTGCTGTTCACTTCACATAGTTTCTCTGCATTTTTGAACATAGCCTCCCCTGGTGCTGGATTGATATGCACATAAGCGAAAAAAAAGACATAGTCCCTAGATCGGAGTAAGTACCGCAGGATATTGATTGAGGCCAAGAATTTAATTCTTACGCCTCAACTTGGTGCGCTTTCAATACGCCGGCAATCTCCTCGCTGTCCTTCAGAAGATCGAGAGCAACGTGCTCGGTGTTGGGCAAACTCTTTTCGTAGGCCGCTGGCCGTCGGGAAAAACAGTAGATCTTGGACCATCGTTCTGAGGCCTCCCCGAGAACTCGGAGAAGATGTTGTCCAGAAATTCCATTGGTTCCTGCAAGTCCATTTCTTGCTCAGTCCGACAGCCTTTTATGGGGAAAAGTGTCGGATGCATACCTGTGACTATTGCTTTGGGCCCTTTCAGTTCTGGGGAATAAGTTGGAAGCCCGTGGTAAATGCCTTTCGACTGGATTGTCGTGTTCATATTGCTGGTCAAGAGACTGACTTTACGGTTTTGTGAAGTTGATACGGGATCTAAAAAGCCCTGTCGGCTTTTTGTACTCACCCTAGAGCTGGCAGTTGGAAATAGGGTGGCAAGTTCAAATCTGCGGCAAAACCTTTTTCTTCCTATGTGATCCTCGCTGAATTCCGGGTTAAGTCCTACAACCGAGTTCCAGTCCGGTGCCGCGTAATAAATTCCAAATGCCGACATTTCGGAGAATACTTTATATATGTACTGAAGGGATGTGTGCTCCCATGTCATTCTCAAAGCATCAGCCCCCGCACTTACGTCTCCGCGACCCCCATTAGAGCTCCCTGCAGCGTCTTTTTCTAATCGTCAAGCCATCAGAATACCACTAAAGATTAGTTTGCACATCAGCCAACAATGAGCGCTCAATCGCCGAAAACCAACACTATCCCCAGCCCTGGTCCCGAAGACCATCCACCCCCAGTGTTCATCTCCTTGTCCACCCGGCCTGAAGGCGCCATCGCCACCATGACGGTCTCTAATCCGAGAAGATTAAACAGCCTGGACACCCTCGTTCTAAAAGCGTTTGTTTCCGGAGTCTCGTCGTTAGCTAGCATACCCAATTTGCGCGCTGTCATTGTCACCGGCGCTCCCTGTCAAAAGGGGCATGCTTTCATCGGTGGTGCTGATATATCAGAGATGGGCACCCTTCCCAATCCAGACGCGGCACGAAACTTCATACGCCGTATTCATCTCGCCTGCACAGCGCTGCGTGACCTACCGGTCCCTGTCCTAGGACGTGTGAACGGGCATGCATTGGGAGCTGGCCTTCTCATGATGGCATCGGCAGACTTTCGGATTGCCACGCTAGATGCTCTCTTCGGTATGCCCGAGGTTCTGCGAGGCGTGCCTAGTACCGTTGAATCTGCTCTGCTTCCAGGAATTATTGGGACTGCGAGAGCAAGGAGGCTATTGATGTTTGGAGAGACCATATCGGCCAAGACAGCGGAAACCTGGGGGCTTATCGAAAAGGTCGTATCACGAGATGATTTGGATCAAGCAGTAGAGGAATGGGTGCGTATGGTGCTGAGAGCAGGCCCTCGTGCTATACAAGGGCAGAAAAGATTGATGAGAGTATGGGAGCAGGCGTTCGTTCACGAAGCCATTGAGGCAGGTATCTGGGAGTTCGGAAGAGCTTTCGAGTCAGAAGTTGGTAATGAGCCAGAAGGCAGACGGATGATGCAGGATTTCCTGAAGCAGAATAAGGAGAGGACGAAAAGCAAGATGTAAAAATTTTTGATGGGAATTATCTCAACCAGATCACGTACTTGGCCAAATTACTCAAATAGGCTGTAAACTTTGTATTTCAATTTGATTCCCTCCGGAAAACAAACACCTATTTTGACCCGTGCTCTGTGTTGTAGTGCTTCTGAGTGTTTCGAGCTTGGCACGGGATAAACCGACATGGCTCCCCCATCTCGTCATTGAACTGGCACTGCAAACCATCTGTCCTTGATGCTCTTAATTCTGGGATGGGCGGGTCGTCTGGCGGTGGAAACGTGGCTCTGCTAACCCGGGGATAGATGTTACCTCTCAAATGACTCTCGCTCTTAGATAACCGTCTTATGCTTGCTTTTAATGCGCGTAGATAGCGCTTGGGATGGGTAATACGGCATGCTTGCGCTTGGAACAAACAATGGCATTATGCTCTGGTAAATCGACGAATTGGTGCGTGGTAGACAGCTGTAGAAACCTCTTAGCACGTGCATAGACGTATTTTGTATGGAGTGAGATTAGAAATGAAGTTCAGATCTAGGAGGCTAAAGTTAGGTTAGGCCATAAACATAATCCGAACCTAGTCTTCAGGTTTGTTTTTCCAACTGGTTTTTGTATCCATTTGAATGGAAGTTGTGCTTTCGGTACTTGTTCTATCAGTCAAATCATCAAGGTGGCAGTAGTGAGCGGGAAGATTTGTGGATCCTAGATACAGTATAGACTTCACCATTAAGCCTGTTCCCACCGTTCTAAGTGTTGATTCTCTCGTTAACAAGTGCCATGAACGGAGAGAGTGAACCAGACGCAGTCTGCACCGCCTTTGCTGGTAAGACCACAAAGAAAACTCGAACCCATTCGTCAGTGTCATTTTGCCAACCATGATTAGTACCTCGCTGAACGATGAACGTGCCTTCTGGAATATCCGTCTCTGTTCCATCATCCAGCTGCATTGTGATAGTTCCTTTGAGTACCACGCCGTAGTCCACAGACAGTGTCCGATGGAAAGGGCCACTTGACTTTGGCGGAAAGTCTATAACGTGGACAGCCTGCCGATCGAAGATAACTGGTTTAGATTCCACTCGAGGAAGTTCTGCTTGCTTCACAGGAGTTCTTACCGAGCCTTTTTCGTTGACGATCTCGAGGACATTTTGGCTTTTATCCTAGCATGTATCTCGTCAGTACTGTGGTCATATATTGCATGTGGATGGATTTACTTCACAGTCGTTGTTGTCCGCGGGTGTTTGGTTAGTCCGCCTATCGCCGACCTTAGGTCAAGATCTGGCTTGCGCTGCGGTAGATACCTACCAAATGCAGTGAGACAACGCCTCGCCTACCTCCCATGGCTTCCGCGTAACATCCAGCCAGATTGAGCCCTTCCCAGTGACTGAATTGGTTGTAGTCGCAATAACGCGAGGTGCGGAAGGTCTACCATTCGAAAAGGCCATCTTTTGGTGATGAAGCAAACTGCGAGACAACAGACTCTTTTACGCAAAAGATCCGCGAGCTTCAAATGCCAAAGGCATGTAGCATTCTATCCGGCACCGCTCGCATACTAGCGTAAGTTGATTGTCCGAGCCGGAAACAGCGATAAATGCCAGAGGAAACCCTGGTGGGCCGAGCCAATGGTGTGGCAGATCGTTCACTTTCCATGCAAAAGAACTTGACAGCGACGCCAGCTAGCACGTCACAATGCTGGACGTGACCATTCAGTTCACGCTCATCTTCGCGCGCATTGCGGGCTTGTGTCTTATTCTACTTGTGGTCAGGGTGCTTTTCAATAAGTATAGATATGGTATCAACTACATTCCTAGACCAGCTTTATGGGCCACGAGCGACCTCTAGAGAGCTTAGGATGCTGTAGGCTGGCGATGTGAGTTGACACATCTGGCTCTGCACAAAAAATACGGCAGCATAGTTAGGTTAGGTCCAAACGTCGTCAGCTACTTAGATACTTCGACAGTGCAACAGATCTATGGGTTTAACTCAAAATTCATTAAGGTAGAAATGTCTCTAACTTGTGAACGCTTTCTAGAGATGGATTCTAATACGCATGTCTAGGCCGATTCTTATAACACTTTCCGCGCTATAGCTAAAGGCCGGGTTCTCTACATAATAGTAAACATCTAGGACGTGCAATTTTATACTAAAATCTGCTAAGCTGTCTTAAACACTTATACAATAAGTACTTTAGTATAGTTTAAACTACTAATAGACGATATTATAGTTAATTTCCTAAA
>JAJONI010000181.1:347-34664 GCA_022190145.1 Pezicula rhizophila
TCTTATATCATATCGTCTTGTAATAATATAGCAATTGTATTATCATATTGCCTATATCGCAAAGAAAACGGAATATTGTCATATTATTAGCAACTCTGGCTCTTGTAATCCGATGATATATTGAGAGACTAAAATACCCAAAAGAAAGGGGTCTTCGGAGAAGGCCTCGAAATTCCGTCCACCTAATGGTGACATATGACTGCAGACTGTCGAGCCTAGAAGGACGTATGATCCCTTGTGCAAGATTCTTGTACAATGGGGATTCGCTGCTATTGGCTTGTTCTGCTTGCCTTCCTAGAGTAAGGACAGAAACATCTCCTTGGAACCAAGCATGAGTGAAACTGATGAATTTTTAACAGATCACCATACTGGCTCGCCGCCCACGGTAAACATGAGAAGGCTCGCAAAAATATCACTCAACTACACAACGCCGACTTTGATGTAGATGGCCACCTGGTGGAGATTCAAGATTCCTTCAACGGAATTCGGTAAGAATATAACCTGTAAGGCGCGTATCTCGAATGCTTCAATAAAATAAACTGGAGGTGAACATTGGTTGCCGTTGGTGTCATCTTCTTCCAAAACGCTCTTGGTCCATCTTGGGTCATTGGATATATGAGCTATTTCATGCAGCTCGGAGAGCTTTCAGCAGCCAAGTCCTTCGACACCACAGTTGGTTTGTCTGGGCTGATGGTCGTCGGTAATCTGTGCGGCTGGTATCTTGTTGAGAAATGGGCCGTCGAGCTACTACTTTATACGGATGTGCTGTTCTTTGTCCTACACTTCTTATCATTGGAATACTGGCTTGTATCAATAAACCAGGCGCGATCTGGGGCGGATTGCCTTTATGACAGTCTAGTTAGTCTCTGTGCTATCAAGTCACAATTGGATCTACAGCATGGCTAATTATTGTTGAAAATGCAACCTCACGCTTACGAGCCCTATTATAAGCTTTGTTTACAATGATGAACGGATTAAGTGGCAGTATTTAGGCTTTCTGTCTTCCATCTGCGATCAACCCGGACCAAGGCAATCTCGGAGGCAAGATCTCATTTGTGTTTGGTGGCGTTCTTGTATTTGCTGTTGTTTTCATTTATTTCTTCGTTCCGGAAACCAAGGGAAGGACATTTATCGAGATTGACGCACTCTGGAATCGCGGTATAAGGCCAAGGAAGTTTGCTGAAACTCAATTGATGTCTGTGGTTGCTGAAGATAAGTTGGACGGATGAGTGCTTGGATGACAATGGGTGGCATTCGCGTTGATGTAACTGAATATCTGTCAATCTAAGTGAAGAAGAGTCGTAACTTCAGAGATAGACTGCTATCTTGCTTTTTAGAGAACGTGACAAGATGTTCCGTGAAATGCGGTTACACGAGGTTGCAGGCAAACGCAGCATCTCACCTAATCCGGGCACTCACCTAATTGGGACCACCTCGCCCTCAGGTGACCGTACTTCACATCTGGGTAAAGCTCGTGGGCTAAACTTCATCTTGGAGTTCTGCTGCACTGTGAATAATGCACTATATGAACACGATTATGTCACCATCTTAATAGTGATACCGCTGACCGAACCAGAAGTATGGAAGACGGTGGATCTGGTGAATCTCCGATTGCGAATTGAAGTACAAGCCTCAATGACTACCTCAAAATCAGTAATCTAATATGCGGTATTCTGTTAGGTAAGTTGGAACCCGAGAGAACTCACGGACCTGGTGGTTCAATGAGCAGATGGTGCAATTGAACTGTTGAGTTTGTAAGTTGATGCATCAAGAACGATAACTTAAAAAAGTCAAACAATGCTTTGACAGTTATATACTACATTTTCTCGTCTTTATGGATCAATAGAGTATCCATCACAATTCCAAGTAAGCAATGCGGTAACGACGCTCCCCTTCTAAAACTCGACCCAACCCACCTAGCAACCTACTCGTCTGTTACCGAAGCGAACTTGTCTGTCATCTCTTGGACGAGTTTCTCGTACTAAGTTATGTTAGGTATGCCATTGTATTCTATGCATTGATTAGGACCAGGACTTACTTTCTTCACAATCTTATCCTCTCCTTCGCTTGGGACCTCGAATTTCATGCTTCGGAGTTGCGACTGGAGATCGCTGGTAGCTTCTCGGACCTTGTTCCAGCTCTGACCTTGTGCAATGGCCTTCTGAGCCTCATCATGGAAACCCATCATGGCTTTCATCATCCACTCGGTCTTCCAGATAGGGCAGAATTGATCATAGTCGGAGTACCCATTCTGTTGTAGGAAATCTTCTTTGATCAGGGCAGCAACATCCAAGGTAATCTTATCAGGATCAGATAATGCAGACTTTCCAACGAGCTGCACCACCTGGTCTAATTCTTCCGAGTCAGATAAAAGACCCTTAATACGGTCTCGAAGTCTTGGGAATTCCGGGTAATCTTTTTCGTAGTACTTGTCTAGGACACTGGTGTATTTACTGTAACTGACGGACGTGTTGATGGATGGGAAATGTTTACGCTGAGCGAGCTTCTTGTCGAGACCCCAGAAAACTTGTACAATACCAAGTGTACTACTAGTAACAGGATCTGAAAAATCACCTCCAGGGGGACTAACTGCTCCTACGATACTGACACTACCCTCACGCTCAGGGCTGCCAAGAGCTTGAACTTTACCAGCACGTTCGTAGAAACTGGCCAACTTAGTACCCAAATAAGCAGGGAAACCTTGATCAGCAGGCATCTCACCCAGACGACCGGAAATTTCACGAAGAGCTTCTGCCCATCGAGAAGACGAATCTGCCATCATAGCCACATCCTTCCCTTGGTCGCGGAAGTATTCCGCCACTGTAATTCCAGTGTAAATAGAGGCTTCACGAGCAGCGACGGGCATGTTGGAGGTGTTCGCAATAAGAGTTGTGCGCTTCATGATGGGCTCCTTGCGGCCATCGATATCAATGGAGAGTTCAGGGAAATCCATCAAGACCTCAGCCATCTCGTTGCCACGCTCTCCGCATCCAACATAGACGATAATGTCGCTGTTGGAGAACTTAGATACAGACTGACTAATGACTGTTTTCCCACAACCAAAAGCTCCGGGAATGGCAACTGTACCTCCCTGGACACTAGGGAACAATGCATCCAAGACTCGCTGGCCGACGATAAAGGGTTGGTTCGCTGCAAGCTTCTGTGTTGTCGGGCGAGGTACACGAACGGGCCAAGTGTGCATCATCATATGTTCTGACTTCTTTCCATCAAACTCAATCTCCAAAATTTTCTCATCCACCGTGTAGCTTCCCTTCTCTGCGATTCGTGTGATTGTTCCCTTTGCTCGTGGAGGAAGCAAGATCTTGTGGTCATCCAGTAAAGAGTTCTCGTAGACGGTACCAAAGATGTCACCACCTGTGATATGGTCTCCAACTTTCATGAGGGGCTTGAAATCCCATTTCTTCGTCCTGTCTAAGGCTGGGGCAGCAATACCTCGAGGGATATAAATACTATCCGATACTTCGGCGATGGCCTTGAGGGGTCTCTGAATACCATCGTAAATGGTTTCCATCAGACCAGGGCCGAGTTCGACTGAGAGAGGCTTTCCGGTTCGCAAAACGGGGTCGCCAACAGTGACACCAGCTGTGTTACTAAATCAGTATACCCTCGGGACAACATTTGCAATTCCATACCAGTTTCCTCGTAGACCTGGATTGTAGCTCTATCGGCCTCAATTCTAATGACTTCTCCGACGAGGTTGCCGTGTCCTACACGGACCAACTCGTACATGGCTACTCCAATCATGTTCTCAGCTACCACGACGGGTCTGCCTGATGTCAGTCTTGTATATGAGCTGCAGGCAAAGAAGGGGAACAAACCCGGAGACCGAATAGATTGAGCCTGCACAATGACTTAGCTCGAGCAGTCAATACGGGGGTTATCTTTCACCTTACCATATTGCTCTTCTCCATCCTCGTCCACGACCTTCTCCTTCTGATTCTTCTGGTTCTTCTGCAATTGTCAAAGTCAACGACTGAGAGCATGTACCAAGCGTCGGGAGCTTACTGGAGGCATGCTGAGCAGCTTCGGCAATAGCTTAGAAGGTGTGTAGGGTCTGGTTGGTGATAGAGATGGAGCTGGAGATGGAGGGGCGGTTGTTGGTAGCTTTCCTGGTGAGGAAGGAAGCGGGACGTTAACGGCAACGTCAGGTTGTTCTTCAGCAAGTGGTGCAACTCTTAACGACAACTGATCAATGTTCCGTTGCTGAACTAGGTCGTAGAGCGAATTTCTTCCTCTTAATCGCGGTCGCAGTCCTAAAGGTACGTTCATTCACTCCTTCAATTTACTGCCTACCGTACTGGAAGCTAATTAGAAGCTATGGGTCGCTTGCATGTTGTTAGGAAATCACTGTGGCCACATCCCGATATTTGATACAGCAGAGCCTACGCAATCGGTGTCGGCACGGTATTTTCCTCAAGTTTCCCGTGCACTGCAGGGTGAAATAGCACCTTGAGGCTTGAGGTACGGATTAAATAGCGCAGAAAGCAGGAGATGATGCATCTGCCTCGTGCATGATGATGAGTGGGTATCAGATGGACAATAAGCCTGTTTATTTTGCTTGTTTCTTATTCACTCTGTCAACTCAGGTACATCTCGTATCTCTCCCTCGTGGCTAGAGGCGCTAGGAAAGCCTAGGAAGTCAGTTGTCCATGTCTACAAGTTTAGGCCCAGCAGCCTGACTGAGATCCAAGCTTCGGTTACGGCGATTACAGCATAGGTATCTACAGACACCCTACTAGTCCCTCTGTCATCCGTCCTCAGGTAGAGGCACAAAAGGTACCGGACAACATCCCTAGGAGCAACACCACCACTTCCTAGAATGATATTTGCTACTGTGCGGCCTTCCAATTTCCACAACTTAATCTACACGAAGCACTCTGCTCCTTTTGACTAATCTAATCCAAATCGCGCTTCCTTTGCTGGAATGTCGTAGCATCCAAAGCTTGATTTGGCGATAGCGACAGCAAGCATCTACCTTCACAACCCAACACCTTACCAACAACGAGTTCTGGGCCTCTCAGTCGCACATTTTCCCTCGAGATTCTCTTGTAACCAGGCGGCACCTCCGCAGCCGTCGTCCTGGCCGACGACAGCTCCCAAATTCCCAATATATCCCTATCCATCCCCGACGACCCATCCACCACGCTCCCCTCTTTACCTACCAGCACAACTACCTCAAGCACAAACCGAGAAACTCGACCACATTCACCAGCGATAAGCTCCTGGTCCCACCGGCAGGCATTACAGCAGGAACCAGCCAGGCCTGGGACGGGCCCTTGGGATCAGGTTCTCGGTCGGAGACGTCGAAGCAGATCTCCAGGGAGTGGCGAGGAGCAGTCAGACGTCGAAGCACTTCTACAAGACTCTGCTGGCTCCAGGTCGATTGGAAACGAATCACGAAGAAAGCGCAGACGCCAGGACTCTAGAATGCGACCCGAAGGAGAAACGAGCAATTCGAACGGTACATCAAGGCCATTCCCAAATGGATCTGGTGCATTCAATCTCCATAAGACTGCCCTTTCGAGCTCGACAAATGGTACACAAAAATCTCCAATAGCTATGAATGGATCCTCGAATACAAATGGGCATCAAGATGGCAAGTCCATGCCAACATATTTTGGACATGATCGAGAAGAAGTGACCCGGATATTAATACAGGCACTGACTGACTTGGGATACAATGGGGCGGCCGGTACTCTAAGTAGTGAAAGTGGCTATGACCTTGAAAGCCCGGCGGTTGCAGCTTTCCGAAATGCTGTTATTCAGGGAGAGTGGAATGAAGCCGAGCAACTGTTATTTGGGCCCGCAGGTCCAGCAGAGGATGGAGAAGTTAGCCTACATGGAAATGGTTTAGTGCTTGCCGATGGCGTGGACAAAAATGTCATGCGATTTTGGTTGCGACAGCAGAAGTTCTTAGAACTTTTAGAAGAACGGGACACTGGTAGAGCTCTCATGGTCCTTCGATGCGAGCTAACGCCACTCTACCAGGACACGGCGAAACTTCATTTTTTATCGAGGTAATATCAAGTTAAGTTTGTGTATCTAACCGTCACTAACCTGTATTGTACAGCTTGCTCATGTGTCAGTCCACCGAGGATCTAAAAGACAAAGCCGACTGGGATGGTGCTCATGGCGAGTCACGATATCATCTGCTTTCTGAGCTTTCTAGTGAGTTCATTGTTGAAGACCCATCTATCTCAGATGTTCATATTTCTGACCACCATCAGAATGCATATCGCCGTCTGTTATGTTACCAGAGCATCGTCTAGCAGTGCTTCTCCAGCAGGTTATACAGAACCAGGTTTCCACTTGCTTATATCACAATACGGCAACTTCGCCATCATTGTACCAAGACCATACTTGCGATCGGAATAACTTCCCCTTGAGCACTGTAGTTGAGCTTGACAAGCATACTGGAGAAGTCTGGGAGGTCCAATTTTCCCATGACGGTTCGCGCCTTGCAACTTGCGGAGCTGATGGTACTGTTATCATTTATGATGTGGCAACATGGGAAGTTGTCCATGTTTTCGCGGATCATGAAATTGGGGTTGGCTCACTTGCTTGGAGCCCGGACGATACGATGATGGTTACATGTGCCCAAGACAAAAGAGCCCGTTTGTGGAATACCGAGGTAACGCTGAGAATCACGTCTTCCAAAATTATTACTGATGTTTTGTCTTAGACAGGGGAGTTGATCCGGACCTTGACCCGCTTCGGAGAGCCAGTCACCTGTTGTGTTTGGGCTCCAGATGGTCAAACATTTGTCACTGGCTGCCTTGCAACAGAGCGTAATTTGTGCCAATGGAACCTTAATGGTGAACTTATTTATGATTGGGGCCGGAATCACCGAATTCAGGACCTCGCTGTGTCTCCGAACGGAAATCGCTTAGTAGCCATGGATAACTTAAACCACATACATGTCTACAACTTTGTCACACGAGAGCTTGAGTATGAAATGGACCTCAAAGTCAATCTAAGCTGTGTGAGTATAAGTCAAAACTCAAGATATCTGCTTGTCAACAAGACTGATGGCGAGACACGAATGATGGACCTTGATACACGAGAGACTGCGAGGATGTTTGTTTCTCCACGTAGGGGTGGTACGTATGTGATCAGGAGCGCCTTCGGTGGTGCTAATGAAAGCTTTGTGGTAACTGGAAGTGAAGGTAATTTCATAACATCAAACTTTGGGCACATAGACTTACCACCGTATCCCAGAGGGTAGCGTATACATCTTTCATAAAGAAAAGGGGACTTTGGTCGAGAAGCTCGATGGTCACAAAGCTGGATGCTGTAACGCCGTCTCTTGGAACCCCACGGACCCATGCATGTTCGCCTCAGCCGGCGACGATGCTAAAGTCCGAATGTAAGTTCCACCTCTCTAACGTAGTACTGGTCTTGATGTTGATCAAAACACAGATGGTCCAACGGTGATAGTGAGATCTTATCCAAGAGCACGAGGCAATCGAATGGCCACGAGCGAGACTCAAATGGGGTAATGACAATGTTTACGCACACTCGATGATTTCTTTAATGGTTTTACATACTGCATTAACACATAGGAGCGGCGAATTCGGAGAAGCACAGACTGGGTGGACTCGCATTGTTCGAAAGGCATATTGATGGCGTTTAGGTTTAGGTTGTCAAGGGATCGGGTTTGATGTCACCCGCAATCGCATCTTAGAACTTTGGTTTGGCAAGGGCGTTGTCGAGTGTCCTGATAACCTTGTAGTCAGAATGCATGGATGAATTGGATCTGGTCAATTCTTGCGCTAAGTGACTTCTATTACACCTCATCAGCCCAAGGAATGGCACTCTGTGCCCCTTTCTTCTCGCAGGTCCGTCCAGCTGCTTTACAAGCCCATTTGACAGCATCACTCATAGAACGTAACTCTTGACGTTCATGACGGCGAACAACCTCTAAGGCATATGCACCTACAAAGGTATCTCCCGCTGCAGTCGTATCAACAACATTGACTTTATCTCCTGTAACTAGTATGCCAGAACTATCCAAAGCATCGACATAGAAAGCCCCCTTCTCACCTAGAGTTACCACCACATTTTGCACCCCCTTCTTGAGAAATCCTCTAGCGACTTCCCCCCAATCTGAACCCGAACTTTCTATTACTTCGACGCTTGTTCCGGCTAGCAAAGCGGCTTCGGTTTCATTAACGATCAGGTGCGTGACGGCTTTGTAGACCTCATCTGGTAACTTCACTGCAGGAGCTGGGTTCAGAAGTACTTCGACACCGGCTTTGCGGGCTGTTTCAAGGATCTGAAGTACGGTGTCCAAAGGTATTTCCAGCTGTAGAATGATGAGTTGAGGCAAGGGTGATCCCAACGAAGAAGGAAGTTTGAAGTCTTCGGGTCGTAGAGAGTGATTTGCTCCGGGGTTGAGTAGAATTCGGTTTTCGCCACTGCCAGATTCAACGAGAATAACGGCCACACCAGTTGTTGAGCCTTGAACTATTTTGACGCCAGCCGTATCAATGCCATCTCTTTGCAAAGACGCGATCAGCGAGGGTCCAAATTCATCAGCTCCTACTGCTCCGACCATCTTGACTGCTACATCGTCAGATGGAGATGCTTTGCGGTGAGAGAGTCGTGCGCAAGCTACAGCTTGGTTGGCTCCTTTTCCTCCAGGCCCAGTTGAGAAGGATGTTGCTGTCATTGTCTCGCCTCCTGCTGGGACATACGGAGTCAAGGTGACGAGGTCGGTATTGAGTGAGCCAATGATGGATATTACTTTGGGTGCCATGTTGGCGAACTTAGAATGAGAAGCTTAGTTATAAGCTGCACAAATTCGCAAACCAACCTTAGTCTTGTCAGCCCATCCTCACCAACATCCAGCTTATCTATAGATATTTGTTTGAACCGGAGAGGCGTAGCTTGATGGAGCCTAGAACTCAAGTAACGCTGACCAAGCCGCGTACAATATCAAAGCCCGCAGAATAGAAAATTAAAGGTGTGAAAGGGGCACTAGAAGCTCCCACTCCCACTCTCACAAAAAAAAAAAAGGATACGCGACAACACATTATTGTCATCCGACGAGAGAAAATTCACTCAAACCCAGCTCTCTATGATTTGTTCCTCCACCTTGACTCAACTTTGAGCTTCATGATAAATTAAAAACAAGTCGTGAATGTGTGTGTGTGACTTACCTCTAGTACCTATTCCCACAAGTAGATGTTTTGGTTTGGAGGCTTGCCCAGTTTACGCACATGATGAATGAATCAGGTCCCGTCCCCCCACTACGCAGATCACGTGGAGATATAGTAAACTAGGTGCACCTTAGCGAAGGACACCTGAGTTAAACAGCAACCTGGAATTGCGTCGTCAACACCTACCTCAACGCTACGACTATTTATTTCCGCTCGCACGCCCAAGGCAACCTCCCATCCAAAATCTACATCTGGCCCTTCCTACTGCAGAGACCTATATCCTGATCATACACAACCTCATAAATCATGGCCGCTCACGGCGGTATCTCAGATCCCGGCCTCATAACGTCAGTTCCCCTGGAACTTGTATTGCTATGCGCCAAACACTGACAGAACTTGCGCAGGTTGGTGAATAAGCTGCAGGATGTCTTCACAACAGTCGGTGTTCAAAACCCCATCGATCTTCCCCAGATAGTCGTGGTGGGCAGTCAGTCTAGTGGCAAGAGTTCGGTACTGGAGAACATAGTGGGGAGAGACTTGTAAGTCTGCACAAGAGATTTCTATGGCATCACTAACTATATGCTCAGTTTACCTCGCGGAACTGGTATTGTCACAAGACGGCCGCTGGTACTCCAACTCATCAACAGACAACCAACTGAAGCAAAGACAAATGGGCTTAAGGAGGGTGACTTGCTTGATGGTAGCACCGATAAGGAAGCAAATACAGACGAGTGGGGCGAGTTCCTTCATATTCCAGGCCAGAAGTTTTATGATTTCAATAAGATTAGAGACGAGATTGTCAAGGAGACAGAAGCAAAGACAGGTCGCAATGCCGGTATCTCTCCGGCGCCCATCAACCTACGGATATACTCCCCAAATGTCCTCACACTAACGCTTGTTGATTTACCTGGTCTGACGAAGGTTCCTGTTGGAGACCAACCCCGAGATATCGAAAGACAAATTAAGGAAATGGTATTGAAGCAAATCAGCAAACCAAATGCAATTATTCTAGCAGTCACAGGGGCAAATACCGATTTAGCCAACTCAGATGGACTTAAGCTTGCACGAGAGGTTGACCCTGAAGGTCAAAGAACAATCGGTGTTCTCACAAAAGTGGATTTGATGGATGAAGGAACTGATGTGGTGGATATTCTTGCTGGGCGGATCATTCCCCTGAGACTGGGCTACGTACCAGTAGTCAACAGAGGTCAGAGGGACATCGACAACAAGAAGATCATTTCAGCAGCGTTAGAGAACGAGAAAAATTTCTTCGAAAACCACAAAGCGTATCGAAACAAGAGCTCGTACTGCGGAACCCCGTATTTGGCAAGGAAACTTAATATTATTCTCATGATGCACATTAAGCAGACTCTACCAGATATCAAGGCCCGAATATCTGCGTCTCTTCAGAAGTACTCAACGGAATTGTCAGGCTTGGGAGACTCCATGCTTGGAAACAGTGCAAACATCGTTCTTAACATCATCACCGAGTTCTCCAACGAGTGGCGCACGGTATTGGATGGTAACAATAATGAGCTTTCAAGTGTTGAACTCTCAGGAGGTGCGAGAATCAGTTTCGTCTTTCATGAGCTCTACGCCAACGGCATCAAAGCTGTGGACCCATTCGACCAGGTCAAGGACATCGATATTAGAACCATTTTGTACAATTCTTCTGGATCTTCGCCCGCTCTCTTTGTTGGTACTACTGCATTTGAACTTATCGTCAAGCAACAAATTAAACGTTTGGAAGAACCTAGTTTGAAGTGTGTCTCGCTTGTTTACGACGAACTGGTCCGTATTCTGACACAGTTACTCGGCAAGCAATTATTCAGAAGATACCCAGGGCTAAAGGAGAAGTTTCACCAGGTTGTAATCTCATTCTTTAAAAAGGTTATGGATCCAACGAATAAGCTTGTCAGAGATCTGGTTGCCATGGAGTCATGCTACATCAACACTGGCCATCCAGATTTCTTGAACGGACACAGAGCAATGGCAATCGTTAACGACCGTCACACTCAAGCGAAACCTGTTCAAGTTGATCCTAAGACTGGAAAGCCGATACCTCCAGGACCGAATACGCCAGCGCGAACAGCAAGCCCGACAAACCAGTACGATCCTATGAACGGTGATGCAAACGGTGGATTTTTTGGTAGTTTCTTTGCTTCGAAGAACAAGAAGAAGATGGCTGCTATGGAAGCACCACCGCCAACCCTCAAAGCTTCTGGGACCTTGTCCGAGAGAGAGGGTATTGAAGTAGAGGTCATTAGTAAGTCAAATCCTACTGGAAACTCGCTTCATCTTGCTGACCTTAGTAGAACTTCTCATCAACTCTTACTATAACATTGTGAAGCGAACTATGATCGACATGGTACCAAAGGCAATCATGCTCAACCTTGTTCAGTTTACCAAAGATGAGATGCAGCGTGAACTGCTTGAAAACATGTACAGAACTGACACTCTCGACGATTTACTGAAGGAGAGCGACTACACTGTCCGCAGAAGAAAGGAATGTCAACAAATGGTCGATTCCCTCTCACGTGCGAGCGAGATTGTCAGTCAAGTACAGTAAAGGTTCAGTTTTTGAAACGGCCCGTTTCTAGGCTGCATCAAACGCAAACGTAGCGTTGCTCCCGTCTAACCGTGAAATTAAAACGGCCACACCACTTTGGCGGAATCGCTCAACATACGCGAGTGCTCGAGCGCTGGCCCATCCTCATGTGGCCTCCCATACCATAGAATCTTCTTTCACAAGCATCTCATACGATAAATCTTGGCACGAAGTTACCTTGTGTGTGTAACGACAAAGCAGACTACATGAGTGCGGCGAGGGGCATGATTTTGCAGATGCCGAGAACAATGTTTTAAGGGAGAAAGCGCAAGGCGAACGGTCAAGAGGATAGCGCTGATTTTGTTGTTTATTCGTTTTCTACTACCAACATCCCCAGACATCTAGATAGCTATACAGCCCAATAACCTCAAGCGAAATAGCCCTCTGTACTAATACAACTTGAATCTTGACGTGTGTATAGAGTTGTTGTCTATTTATCTCCTATACCAAAACATACAAACAACATGGCTGAACACATTACCAGCGTGTGGCAATGTTGCCCTACCTATGTATTCAAGAGACTAAGCTCGAAAGCGGTTTCCACTAGCTTGCAGAAAAGGCGCAGAGGCTGGAATGTACAGTAAGCAGCCTTGATAGCGTTTCCTCAGGCGCACCACGTTTGTCCTTGACGTGTCACACAGCCGGAGCAGTTCCAACTGGCTCCAGCGCTCACTCGTCGCAGGATTCTACTGCAAGGCACGTGGAAAGTGAGGTTTGACACGGTGATAACCCTGTTATTTGTATGCGAGATGCCGTCAAGTATCAAGATCCCGCCTTTCTTTTGTAGAAAGAAGAAAATAATTGAAAATATGCAACCGACAAACTTCTATTTGTTTCCCTTCTGAAACTCTGCGGACGCCTGGATGGGAGAAAGCCGGTATCGGTTTCTTGTCGTTTGTGTTTTACACTTTGCCTTGCATAGGGCTGTCAAACCCCTCCCAAGTGAGGTAGTGTTGACTTCCCGCGAGACAGACGGGAAGGGAGAGAGGGAGGCAGGCTGGCAGATTGGCAGATTGGCGGATTGGCACTGACAGAAGAGGCACGCATGTAATGACAACTGTTTGATCTGCCCGTTGGGTGTTATGATACCGAAGCGGCTTCGTTGTTGTTGAATCGAATAACAACAAGAGCCTTGTCTCTCGTATATTTAAAGACTTGCGAGTGGACGTCGTAGACGGTGTTCAAGAACCACGGCTGCCTCGACAAGCTTCCAAGTAAGGCTTACCGCTACTTCAAACTTCCGTATTTGATTCTTTCAGGTCGCCACACGTTTGCATCCTCTACCTTCCTCAAACCCTCTGAGTGGCTTACTTCCAACCTACTTGCTTCATCCATCTAAGCACTACAGAATCCACAAACCTGTATCTGAGCTTTTTCATTCCGGTCGGTACAAGACAACCAAGGGTTTTTGGCGCATAGACCTGAAGTAACAAGATGGCAGTTGCTCTGGTTCAGATGCCGGATCCGAGTCGATGTAATGGGTCTCGTGTTGGATTTAAGCAACACAGAGGCATCCGAAATGGCAATTGTCTGATGATGAAGATTGAGACTAGCAGTCCACCCAAGGTGATGTCGAGAGGCGATCCACCTTCGCCGCCTCCCAACCCTCCTCCTAGCCCTAGTCGCACTGTTGTGCCGGGTGACGAGCTTGGGGCTTGATAGTGGTAAGTATTCCAAGCATATTTTATCTTGGAATGAGAGCTAACTGAGAGGATAAAGGAGTTCGAAACTTTGTCCCTGCTGCATAAGTACATGTGGTGATTTTGGGGTAGATATGAGGTGAAGGATGTGTATCTGGGTTGTATTTGTGTTAGCTCTTCGGGAATGGGTGACTTTAGTACATTTAATATGCGGAATTTCTTTGGTTTCGTTTGTCAGGGGAGGAGAGGGTAGTGGCGTTTCTTCTAGGACGAGCCTCTGTGATGAGGAGGTTTGGAAAAGTATTGAAATAGAATTGAAATCACAATTTCGACATCTTTTTGCCAACCAGGCCTCCATTCTCAACACTGTAGTCCCTTCCTCTCTGCCACCCCAACCATTTATTCAAGGTCTCTTCTCCTCCTTGCCCAGGATATAGCATGCTTCCAGTGAAGCCATCACCTTCAACGCCTGCACCTTGACCTATTGATGGGTCTCTGCCTGTTGACCCTTGTTTTACTGCTAGGCTTGGTGTTTCCCTCAGCGTGACTGAGGGTCTTTGATCACCTTCTCTATTGGGGTCGTTCTCAAGCTCGATGAGGTCGAGAACAGGTGTGCAGCATGCATCTGTTTTATCAAAGACAACCTCCCAATCTGATCTCGTCTTTGATTTGAATATCCTCTCAAAATTGCTTTTCAACTCCGGCCAAGTCTCCCTATCCTCCCTGGTCTTCTCAATGCCCTGTCCAGATAACCCGAGACCCTTCAAAAGAAGAGCAAAGAACTGGGGTTCTAAAGCCCCAACAGCCATGTACTTTCCATCCTTCGTCTTATAGGTATCGTAGTAAGGACAACCGGAATCAAGCGTATTCTCCCCCCTCGGCCTTGACCACATAGGTGTTTTCGTTAACATCCGCGGAAAAGTAACAAGATATGCACTCCCATCTACCATATTCGCCTCAACAACCTGGCCTCTCCCACTTGTTCCTCTAGCCAATAAAGCTAGCAGAATACCTTGGAATAAAGTAGCTCCCCCACCTGCAAAATCTCCAAGGATATTCGCAGGCGGCAGAGGTTTGTCTCCCTTCCTCCCCAACATTGATAATGCGCCGGACACAGCAATATAGTTGATGTCATGCCCAGCCATATCCTTGTACTTCCCATCTCTTCTAAACCCGGTCATTCGTCCAATTATGACCCTGGGGTTTATTTTGAGTAGGACATTGGGCCCAAGGCCAAGTTTTTCAAGGACGCCGGGGCGGAAGGGATCGAGTATTACATCTGTATGAGATACTAGGGCTTTGACGAAGGAGATACCGGCTGGGGATTTGAGATCTACTGCTATAGACGATTTGTGACGGGTGAGGAGATCATTGGTTGGCGGAGGAAGTTTTGTGGTGGAGGTCGAGTGGGTTATCCCCGGGAGTGCGCGGTCGAGACGGAGGACGGATGCTCCATTGTCTGCGAGTAGGAGACCTGCAAATGGGCCTGGTGCAGAGATTAGTAGTCGTAACTCAGCGATGGTGGACGACTTACCTGGAGCAAGGCCAGCGAATTCGAGGACTTTGATTCCAGTAAGTGGTGGAGATGCTGTCATTGTGAAGATTATTTATGTTATGAAGATTAGGAATGTTACATACACAGCTAGCAGATAGAATTGGAAACACAAGAAAAATGATATCCTTACGTTGCAAAAAATATATACATATGGAGCAATAGCTTGCTTTGTTATGCTGTATGAGGAGGTGGAGGAGGAGGAGGCGGCAAGGCTGCCGGCCTGAAGCCGTTACCGAGGTCTTCTGGGAAACGATAGCCTGGAAGTGACGTATGATTAGTCAATAATTACAAGTAGCCATTGGCATTGGGAACGTTGGTAGGTAATTCTCAATAATGTTCAAGGAGTGTTATGAGTGTTATGTTAATTGTTTTGTAAGAAATAGGTTCAAACAAGACCTTACTGAGCTGTACGAGATCGCTCTACCGTTGAGTTAACTTTCCACTCTACTTTGTAAAACATCGTATCTAGTTCTAGCTGCCTGAGTAAACTTAATTGGGGTAATTTACTTGCCTTCCTACGAGTTGTAGACATCAATGCCTACTTTGTCAGTGTAGACCTCACTTGATCTCTCAGCAAGCGCAGCAGTGTAATTTTTTTTTCATTGGAATCATATCCGATTAGAATACATTACCACTCAGTTTGATGCCACTTGCACTTCGCGCAGAGTACGGAAAGGCCTATATATTCCTGCTAATTCCCGGCTCAATGTGTTCCAGTATTTGGAGCAACTCCTCATACACTCTCTTCTGAGACTCTTTCCCATCAGTACTCCTAACAAATCTACTTGGCTCTTTCACAACACAGTCTGCCATATACTGCCCATGACTTTCATCGCCAGCCGTTGCTGCTGCTACCAAAGTCCTACTGCCCATCTCTGTAGTTCTTCCTATCAACCGCTTCCCAACCCACCCGAGGATATTTAAAGGAAAGACGGCATGTCGCATCAACTCTGAGTGGCAAAACCCGGGGGTAAGAGTATTAAGGATGACTTTGGGCTTCCCTGATTTATCTATTGCTGGAGCCAGTTCCCGAACCGTCAAGATCTCTAGCAGCTTCGAAAGGTTGTAGCGATCGCCTTGCCATTTGCTCGTGGGGTCAGCCAGTGCGTTAAAGATTGCCGATGCAGTCCTCTCCTTGAATTTGGCCTAACCAGTTATTAAATGAGTTGTGCAGCTTAGGAGGAAAGCAAACCTGCTCATGAGCATCACTAGCCACGATTGTAAGCCGAGGTGTTGCATTGAATTTGGATGCATGTTCTCGAAGCTTTGGAAGAAGTAATAAAGCCATCAGGAACGTAGAGATGACATTGACCGCAATTGTTGACTCCGTGCCCTCGACGTTCTCGTACTTGGGCGTCGCTAGTCCGGCATTTTCGATCACAACATCCAAACGCTCCAAATTCTCCGCTCGGGTACAGAAATGCTTAACGCTGGCGTAAGACGTTAGATCAACCTGCCAGACCTCGATCACATCCTTGCGATTTGTGGTAGTTTCTATGTCTTGTTTCGCTGCTTCACCCTTCTCAATGCTCCGGCACGCTAGAATTACCTTCCCTGCATTGAGCCGTACAAAATGGCGGGCTGCCTCGAGACCTAGGCCGACATTGCTACCGGTAATGATGATGGTTTGGCCATGAAAGTCGGATTCTGGATATGGCAGAGGTGTAAATTGGCTTCTGAGAAACACGGTGACAAAACTCGAGGGACTATCCGACAATTAGTATAGTCCTGAGAGGTGAAGATGGAATAACTTGCAGGTTAAAATGCCCGAAGGGGCTCCACATGGTTAATACAAAGAAACGAAACTACCAAGACAGAAAGATCAATTACTCCACAGAGAAGTGACACATATAAGCATTCGAGGTGTAGTGCAGATGAAGAAAGTGAGATGAAGGGAGAGGTACATGGGTTAAATATTGTAGAATCCAGGCGGTCTTTTACCCTCCTACCGTACTCACAGACTTTGCAAGGTACAATATGGTCACTTTAAACCATGTACCTCCACACCTACCTAGCTTCAGGAGCTTGAAACATCTGCAGGTTCATTTACCCGTCGTTCCCGTGCAGTAGTAGACTACAGCACCCGCACGATATGCCAAGCACTGGCTTTCTTTTCAGCATATGGAGTTTGACTTTTACATGCTGCCTGTATTGCAGAGCTCCTTCCGTAACGAGTCAGATTTAAGTGCGGAGTCAATTTGGGACATTCAGGTTGGAGACAAGGTTCAGTCCAGTACATATTCCGTAACGCGCAGCACAGTAGCGAAAGTTTAAGAGCTCAAACGTTTATCTTATCACTAACCGAGGCTGTCAAAGCTCCCGTCCCGTCCCTTTGGAACTTGGGATCTATATCACGTGATTTGGGACTAAGGGAACCGAAAGAGTTTGGAGGAGGTTGGGCTAGACTTTTTTTAACCTAGCGCAAGTGGAATTTTTGGGAGTATTTATTTTGCAAGCTGAACCTAAATTTTCTTTTTCTTTTCCATGTCGACTTGTGAGTATCACTAGCACACCCAACAGTTGGCCTTCCGTACTAACTTCTACTGTGCAGTACTTCATAGAATCTATTCTATAGTAAACGACCTCTTCTGAGTTTTCTACGAAAGCCACAGAATCTCCAATCCGGACGATGAGCCGATCCTCGATGCCCAAGAGTGAAGCCTTTGTACTTTCGAACTGTCTGCAAAGACGGCGGTCCTTCCTTCATAGTTCGGACTGTATAGAGAGTGGCGATGATCTCGACCCTTTCTCTGTTGCTTTCGGGCGTGGGGACTGGGAGGGTGTCGATGGATGTCTGACGGACTGTTTTTTTTTTCATTGCGCGCCTTGGCTTGTTCAAGGACGTGAAGAATACTTCTATTGTATCAAGTGGACTTGCTTTATCTACCTACAGTCGTTGTTCTTGTGGCCCGCTTAGCTTGATAGCTCCATCGTATAGGTATGACCAATGGAGGATCCAAACTAGCTCTATGATCCAGCCCTGTCTTTTTAGGCCCTGATATGTGTACAATACTACAATTAATATTTGACACATGTAGTAGCGCTTCGCGGTCGCCGCCCTGTTAGGTATCCAAACCAAGTAAGTTACTCAAATCCAATGAGTTACTTAAATACAAAAAATACTAGCAGAACCCACATAGCATTGCTTATATATCAATTTTAGTAATATACATATATTAGGACCCGTCTTTTTGCTTCCCATTGTTGCGTGGCAATCCTCACCTGTATCTGTAGATACAATGATCGAGGACAGACACGTCTTTCGAAATGATTTTATACTGTATATCGCCGAAAGTGACCTTTTATACATACAAGCAAGCAGTACTCTCGACCTTCGTAAAGCCAAATAGAATCACGGCGTAGACATTTAATGATTAAAATTCTATCGCTAGCACAACTCGCAAACTGAAAAGCCGACCTGGTTGGATTTCTCATCGAGCTCGTGGTTGTTCAAGTACCCAGGTAGGTAGGAATTAGAAGTTTGAATGAATGTAGTGTGAACGCATGGTACAACTACAAAGGCAGCGCCACGAGACTGAAGTACAGTGTCCATCTAAAAAGCTACTCAATCGATGTACTTTGGTATACACTCAATTGATATCAGTCAGTCCGTAAATTGTGTTGGCTCTTGCGGTTATTGATGTACCTTTCGTGCAAAGCCTTTGAGACCCATGCAGGAGCATAGTTCCGGCTGCCGGAGGTTCTTCCGCAGAACTTGGAGTGCAGTAATAATCATGAAGTGACAGGGTGTCACTTTCGTACCATCAAGGCAAGACAATGCGGAAAGTGCCATTATTTACTTGGCCGAGTTCTGAATTCTTGTTTATTACTGTGTAGTTCCGTTCATTGGGTGATTATTGCTCGAGTCAATTATTATTATCATTAGCCTATACTGTACAGTACTATTGAATCTTGGTAGAACGTGGGGAAATGGTGCGAGGAGTGCAGATCGTGATCGATAGAAATTATAGCGATGTATATGTGTCACAGAAGGCTGAAATAGATAACTTGTTGTACAGGACGATCGAGGTATGACATATAGGTAGGTAGGTAGGTAGAAAAAGATCGCAATGGATTATTAGACAGCACCTGTAGACAACGTTATGATTATATATAATTGTTAACAGGTTCTGGAGCTGTGTACTGCATTATATGTAAGTACCATGCTCCGTACTGCAGGTCTACCCCTGGAAAGATGGCATTTTACTGTTTCCCATGTTCTCTCCAATTGACCCCTGCAGATGGCTCGGCTCCACAAACCAAAGCACAGAAGGTAGCACGATCGTCGGCAGATCTTGTCGTCACCGTCGATCATCGTCAAAATAAAATAAAAATAATCGTACTACTCTACTACTCAGTCGTAGGTAGCACACAACATTTTCCCACTACTGCAACTGAGCCAGGTACTTGGGTACTTTGGTTTCGTATGAAGGGGCACAAAGGGCACACAGGCAAAAACAGCTTACGAAAAGCCGTCGTTGACCTTGGCCAGACTGCATAAATTTTGACTTCTTGCGTAGGTCATGGTAGGTCATGGTAGGTCATGAGCTACCGATTGTCAGTCAAAGATCCTCTTTCTGTCTAGAGCTCCCTCGTCAGTCATCTCCTCGCAGTTACATCATCGCCTCAGAGTGAACAGTGCAGTGGCATGAGAAATGAGAAAGGAACCTGCTTGAGTCTACCCCGCCCATCAACATCCGACCATTAGGTAACAACCTTAAAGCTCCTTCTCTTCCTTCGTTCTTGGGGAGCTCTTTCTCTCTTCTTCTACCTTCTTTCTCCTCTTTTCCTTTCTCCTCTATCATACATCACATCAAAGCCATCTCTTCTGCCCACCAAGAGCCTACCATACGGTACTCTCCTCTTGATTCCCAGCCAATTCCTACGTACGTCACGCAGAGGAACATAGTCCTCGTCCCAGTTCTAGGCTTCCAAACGCCATCATGATTGTCGACCCTGTTGAGGCTCTGATGAAGACCTCGTCTCTTCTGGTGCCGACTCACTCTTCAACCCCCTCAGTGGCCCCAATTGTAAGGGTCCGCCCTTCGTTCATCCTTCATGTTCCAATTGAGAGAGGCCAATATTGAACTTTCTACTGACCATAACCAGCCCACCATTGTACCAGACAAACCTCACTATGAGACCATCGGAACCAACGGACAAACCACTCTCTGGGTTGTCTTCGTCATCATGCTTCTCTCGACCTTAACCTTCGCCTGGTTAGCATTCAGGGTCCCAGTGGTAAGTCTACTTAACCCACCTTTTGCCACAGTGATGCTAATACCAGCTTCAGCAAAAGCGTCTCTTCCACGTCGTCACAGCACTTATCACCACCTTTGCAACCATCTCCTATTTCGCTATGGCCACTGGTGACGGTAATTCCTATGCGCACATCATTGTCAAGGAGGTTCACAAGTACACCCCAGATACTATTGAGCACGTCTACCGACAAGTCTTCTGGGCTCGCTATATCGACTGGAGCTTGACAACCCCACTCATCCTACTGGATCTCTCCTTCCTCGCTGGTTTGAATGGAGCGAACATTATTGTTGTAATTGTCGCGGATGAGATTATGGTTCTCCTTGGCCTCTTCGCTACCTTCGGACATGATGACGGACAGAAGTGGGGTTACTATGGAATTTCCTGCGTAGCATACCTTGTTATCGTCTACCTACTTGCTATTCCAGGCCGTCGTGCCGTTCAAGCTAAGGATGCTGCTACCGGTAAGCTTTTCACCTCTATCGGTGGTTTCACCCTTATCCTCTGGACACTATACCTAATTGTCTGGGGGATTGGTGATGGATCTCGCAAAATGGGTATCGACGCTGAGATTATCTCATATGCCGTTCTTGATGGTAGGTCAAACCCCCGGATTATACAATCCTCCATAAGAAACCAGAACCAAAACTAATTCCCCTTTTGTGCTTGGAAAACCGGTATTCGGCCTTTGGTTACTGTTCGCCCATTCATCGAAGGTTGCTACCGTTGAGGGTTGGTGGAGCTATGGTCTCTCATCAGAGGGTGCCATCCGCCTCGAGGATGATGAGGCCTAAGCTAGCTTTGGAACACGCCGCAATTTAAAGGACAAAACCTAACGGCAAACAGGGGGAGGAAATGATAGTAATCGTCTTTGAAAAAGGAACTGGATTGAGATGACGTTAATGAATCTCGAAATTGCATGTGATGGAAATTGACGGAATGAAAGGTTCCATTTTGGCGGGGAGTTGGCGCATCGACTGTGCTAACAATACGCATAGCTATAAAAAGTTGTTGATTGTTGATTGAATGCACTATTTCATCGAAAATGACATTTGAAATTTCCTAAGATGACGACTATTTGGTCTTTTGCAAACACCAGAGTCGTTAGAAATACAAGTTAACATGAGCGTACGATATCAAACAAACTAGTTATGTGGAGCCCCAAAACGACGGCTAGCGGGAAGACGTCATAGGTCTAGATGTTATGGAGTAGATGCGAGCTTCGAAAGGTACGAAAGTACAAGGCCTTTGGTAGGTTGTTAAACGCGGGTAGTTAGGCACTAGATGCAAGATAGGGGTCTTCCACATGAAAGAGCGATACTACTGTTGTTACTTGAGGGTGTGGGTTAGGCTGTGGGGGAAGAAAAACAAATCCGATAAATAATAGGTAGAGAAGGCTTCCGAGTATTTGGGCAGTAGGTACAGCTTCATGCTACCCCCTGAAATTCGTAAATGTATATCGACTATCTACCTTGCACAGCAAGAAATTCAAGGTTATATCTGCGTATGCGATGGTGCTATGCTAGTATATGGATACAGTACGAATTGGTTTATAAGATACCATTTTACTTAAATCAAGTGACTTACTCAAATCTAGCCCACATGTCTAGATAAATAACTATTCAAAATGATGCCCTATAAACCAATTCCCACGGTAGGTGGTAAAGTTGCCAGTGAGTGCCGTTGACCTAGTGTGGTAGATTCTCTCACAGGAGATTTATGGAGGAGGTTTCTAAGTAAATCTTAGTAGGTAGATGACAGTGATGTTAACAACTTCGGATTCTGGTATAGATATAAGTGAGTTAGGCAAACCAACTGTACTAATCAAACCGACCAACTTACCCAAATCAAGTAAGTTTCAGCGCTCATATGCAATTGTCACTTTTCAGTGGGAATTATGTGCAGGTCACACATCTTCATTTATCTAATGTGAAGGTGACGCCTGGTACTAGAACCTGGTTCCGCTGCAGAAGGAACGAAACGGGTAGGTCACACAGAAAGAAGAATAATGACGTAGAGAAAGAGTCTCTTGATTCTCCTTCTCCAAATATTGAACTCGTGCACCTCGTCGCTATCTTCGGTCACTAGTGGGCTACAGAAAACCAGACATCCTCCAGATGATTCCTTTATTTAAACAAAACGCCATCCCGCAAAATGCACCATGATCCAACCTATCCAATGTCCAAGTACATTTTAAGACCCAAACCAAATCCTATGCAGAATGCAGATGCCCATCCGAACGCTCCATTTAGAGTCGAGAGTTGAGAGACTATACATATCACCATCTCCTGTTCGTACTTTATATGCAAAGGAAACTAGATACCGATGATGTCGACTAATGCTGATGCAGATGCTTTCCCTTCACCCTTAATCGAGCAAAGGCTGTAACACTTCCAGCGCTCTGGCTGATCCCTCTGACGACAAGATCACAGCTCCAGCGCGTGCAGTCGAAAGATATGAGAGCTCAGAGACTGCAGTCGACATGCTCCCGTTCGTCGCTTCGTGTAGTCGCATGTCATCCACTAGCTTGCCTGCAACACCACAAACGATTCCTGTACTCTCGAGTGGCAGGTCCACAAGGTCAAGGAAGATTGGTACTAAGTCCCCTTCTGTATCGCCTCCCACTGAATTTCCAAAGAGCCAGAGAAGCGACTTGTCAACTAGTAAAGAGGCGGGATCGTCTTGAGCAAGCGTCACCGATAGGAACTTTGGCTGGAGGACTAGAGCTGAGACAAGGCCAAGGAAAAACTTGGAGTCAATATTGTCAAGCCAGCTATTTTGGGGCTCAGAGCCGCTCCCGTTGGAATTAGGTCGAGACGAATAGTCGTCATCGTTTCCCGTTTCTATGCCTGAGCACTGAACAAGATGCAAGCCTGATTCAACGAAAGGTACCACATTTCGCTTCCTTAGTTGTGCAAACGTTCGAACTTGCAACTCAGCAACGTTGGATGGCGGTGGAGTAGATGGAGGATCAGAACTAATGCTTGGTCCACGCGAGTGGGAGACTGTGGGTGCAACGTACGTCGAGTCGTTTTCTGAGAACTCGAAGCCCCGTGAGAGAAGTGCTTGGCCAACTGTGTGGCGGTCTTTACTGGGGACGAGAATGAAATCGGTGTAGTACGTTGTAATGAAGAATATGGGAATACCAGCCATTGCAAGAGGCGCTGTAAGATCCATGACTCTCTGGCCTGCATCCATACCCGCGCTGCTGACAGAGAAGACAATGTAGGAATCCTTTGATATTTGCACTTGCCTTGACAGCTCTGCTGGCAAGCGATTAATCACTGGCTCAAAAACATTCTGAGCCCACGTCGTGTGACACACAACTGAGCACTCAATGGGAGTGACACTGATATTGAGAAAGCCATGCTTATTGTTGATAGAGAGACCTTCTAAGAGGCCTTCTGGCCCATTGTGACTGCTTGGCTGTGTGGGAGCTCCATGGGGTAACAGCACTCGCAAGATTGGTTGGAGGAGGACCGAGTAGAGAGGTAGGGGGATGTGAATGAGACTAAATTGTCCTTCCTGTTGGTGGTCAGCGGTGGTGGTCGGTTTGATAGCAGTGCCTTGCAAGCCCTTTAATGCAAGAAGTTGCAGCGCCACGGATGGCATGGCTCCCAAGACTCCAATATCTGCGGATGTTCAACACCGTTCGACGATGTCGCTGTCGTTGTCTCGGCGGCGGCGCGCATGGAACTGGAGAGTATGGAGAGAAGCAACATGGTTGTCTAGTTTAACGCAGAAGACATCGTCAACTTACAATAAACGTAATATGTGCATTCATGGTGTTTTCACATCCGCAAGGGTTGTGACAGTGCTATGCAAGAAGGCGCAAATAGTTTTGCAATGGAAGGTGCTGTCGGTGGGTGATATTGAGCATATATAGCGATGCTCGGCATGCCGAACCCCTCTCTCTGCGTGCTGCAGCGACTCTGGAGGTAATTCAGGACTGATACTAGTATTGGTGATGAAAGATGCAGAAGCAGGGACGCTTAGGCAAGTAAGTGATGTGAATTCTGAGAAGTGAGCGTTGTTCGAGCTATTCTGAATACAGTTCTGAGTGTGGGATACGGTGGGATGTGTGCAGGCGCGCTGGAGGGGTCCACCCCCACTTTATCGCACAATGCCAGTCGACAGGCAAAAAACTATCCGCATCCGTACATTGGCTCCGTCAAGGGTCCAAGGCCCAGCAAGGTCGAATGTCGAAGTTGGAGGAGATTCGCCGAAGATGGGATGCATTGCATTTTGCGTTGTCGTTGCGTTTTTATTCTCCAATGCACCGATCACTATATAGTATTCAGGAAGCAAAGAAACTACAAGAGAATGGAAAGCTAGCGACAAAGAAATAACGACGGTACGTCGAATACGGAATATCGCCACACAGTCAGTAACTTACGGTAGGTACTCACTATTCAATCAATTCTTCGACTCCCTATCATATCATACTCCCGCAGTCGATGTCTGTGACCTGGCGAGGCACAGGGTGTTAGGGATGATCGATATGCTTTCGCCGAAGATTAAAAGAAGCTCATACAAAGGCTGTTCCGCATTCATCAGATACCTAATTAAATAATATCGCGCTTGCGGCGCGCAAGGGCGGAATGTTGGATTTGGGCGCTGCGTCAGGTACATGAGTAAGTAGGCAGGTACCTGAACAATCTGGACGTCGACGATAGAAACCTCTGATACTCTCCTTGACTCGATGCAGGTGCATGTCGTCACTGTACAGTCAATCACGACGAACATAATGTCTTCAGCACACAATTCGCGGCAGTCTTGGGTTGGCTGCATGGTTACAAGGAGACCGACGAACTACTGCAAAACATCACCGCCGGCTTAGGCTATGGTCGGCGCCCCCATCTTCTTTGCTGTTGGCTGCTTTTCTATTCCTATGCTAGCCTCTGCATATAACCAGCGGGGGTGGAAAGATAATATACACGCTGAATTTTACACGCTGCACTCTGCAGCAGTTATTCTGATGCTATCTGGTGCATGGAGCTGACGCTGTCTTCGTGGGGGTACCTCGAACATCCGCCGAGCCATATAACATGTGACCTGTGTAAGGTCGGCCCAATCGCATTTTTGTGCTGTGATACTAGGGAAAGCCCGCATTAACACTTAACACGAACAAATTCTTCTCTCGTAGCTGGCTACTCTCTGAAGGCTTTGAGAACGCTCACGACCATCCCCTGCCCCTATAGTCCCCCCTACCACCTCTTCCGCCGTGATTCGCGCTGTGCCAGCCGTTATTTGTATTGTTGTATCCTCCTCGACCCTGGTTTGGTGCTGGTGCTTGCCATCCACCTGGTGGGCCTGGAGGCATCACGTAATTAGGGGGGGGGATAGGTGGTGGAGGTGGCCATGTATTGAACTGCGCGTTGTTATGAAGGGGCGGTGGTGGAGGGATCCAAGGCGCTCCTGGACCGTTGAATGCCATATTCGGGGGTGGTGGTGGTGGAGGAAAATTTGGATTGAAATGTGGAGGCATGCTTTGGGGAAACATCATCGGTGGGTTCGTGTACGACGACGGTGGTGGCTTTGGTGGTAGGCCTTCCATAGAAGATTGTGGCCTTACAGTCGGAGTTGAGTTTGACGGTTCTCTTAGACTGGGAGGTTGTGATCGTCCGTTGTTTGAGGGAGATCTGCTCCTAGAGTGCGAATCTCTGTTACCAAGAGTCCGCCGTCCATTTTCAGGCGATGGCGAGCGAGATGAGCTGAAGGATCTTCGACGCCTACTGCGGCTGCTTCGGCTAGAGCCATTGTCAGAATCACTGTAACGGCGCCGTTTTCCCCTGTGTCTGTCTGAACTCGAGCTTCGGCTTCGGCTTCGACTTCGGCGACCATCATTATCTGGTTCTGTCGGGTTCTTGTACCCATTTCGTCGTCTCTTCATCTTTTCGCAAAACGTCCGGGACCAGCCATAATAACCTTCGCCTTCCAAGACATCGCCAGTGATCTCATCCATCATAATTGGCTGTCCCAGTTCATCTATGTCTCCCAAGGCCAGGTCATCGTCTTCTTCTGTCTCGACTCCGAAGATCTTTCGAACATCATCCAGGAGGGTCTTCACTGCCAAGGCTAGAACTTCATCGGCCGGGCCAGCTACAAATTGCAGAGGTTTGATCATATCTGGATTGATAGGCCTTGTGGAATTTGGAACAATGTGAGGCATGAGGTTTCCTGCAGGTAGGTCGAACCAGGGTGTCGATGCATCTCCATGCATAGCTGGCATGACATAAGGTGTAGTCTTCGTGATTTTTGTAGCAGGGTCTTGTTCTTCAGCCCCAGAGAGCCCATCACCAACAGTAGCGACCCCAGATTCTGAGGCATTCCTAACAGTCTCCCGAAGTTTGTTAATGTACTCTGTAGAGTAGTACCCATTTTCTTCCCAGATGTTCAGCAGCTCTAGAACCTTGTGCTGATGTTTCGGATAACCTTTGAAAGACGCAGTATTGGCAAATAGGCTCATCAACATAGGCTGTACTTTGCTGCATATCGATGCATCATTGACCCGATACTTGGTATGATAAAGAATGTCGTTCAGTATGTAGAGAATATGAAGGCGTTTCCTCTTGATCGATGGTTCTCGCTTTGCTGGTAAAGAAATCGTTGTAGGTGAGGGCTCGCTGCCATATGATGTTGCCAAAGCTGTCAAGTACTTCCCCAATGCTGCGAATCTTGATGAACTTTGAACAATGTTCTCCAAGATCCAACGCTTGCAATTCTATTCTCGGAGATCATTTAGCCATCACGTCGACATAGCCTGTAGAGTGCATGATCAAACCTGGACATTTGTTGGGGAGCACTGTGCGACAGCTGCATTAAGTATGGAATGGAAGCGTGCAATGTCTTCTCGAGATAATGAGGTGGGATCAGGCCGTAGGAGACCTGCAGAGAAGGAGGCTTTGGCGATTGCAAACTTGTGAGATGCCATTTTGGCAGATCTCGTTGGCGACAAGCTTTTAGTGGTTGATGCGACTTATGGAGCGTAGGTCAAAGATGAAGTTGTAGTTAGGTAATTGGTGTTTGCATGTCCAAGTTCAACTTTAAGATCGCGCCAACGCTAAAAGCGGCGCTACATAAAGAAGTACCTGCGTACCCCATGATTTGGAAAGGGACTAATTAAAACTACAGAAGAGTCGAGACTCGTCTTGAATGTACGGTATGCAGCGAATGCAAATTCTATTTAGCTCAGCTACGTTTGATTTTCTCTGCCTTGGTATTCCCACTCTCTTCCGTTCCGCTTCAAACGGCTACGAAAGACTTTGCTATAATCCGCACCGCCGAGATGAGAGGTTTTCTTCTTATCATACAATATCCTCCTAATATCCGCTCGCTATATCGTCATCATTATTATTGTTCTACAGTAAGCCATGCCAATTTACCCAAAGCTTTCCAGCGGCGCCTGAGACTTTCGTGGAGCACCTCTTGTCCTCATTAACACACGGATAATTTCATCTCCGGGGTACTCCAAGATATTTGTTGCTGCTAGCTCTTAACTAAATCGATCCCCCTTCTTTGCCCTATACGGTTCACTGGCCTCGTACTTGCTCTTTTCCCTCACTCGTTGCCCTTCGGTATCCGGGGCATGCCTCGTCGGTGCGGGATCTATTACTTCTTGACTGGGAGACGGTTCTGATTTTGGTGGACCGCCATTGGCCTTCGGAGTACTGCTCGGTTGGTAGGATGACTTGCTCTGGTATTCGAGGCTTTCTTGAATTTGTCTACGTATGCGATCCGCCTCGTATCGAGCTTGTCGGTCCTCATTTATGGACTTCTTTGCAAAATAATATGCTGCGCCTCCTGCCACACACAATGAGCCCCCTAGAACATGTCAGCCTCTTGGGTTGCTTTGAGTGACGGAAGGACTCTCGTACAGCCGACCCAGAAACTTTTGACCTAGAAGTAAGTTAGCTAAGCATTGTCAATGTGTAGAGTGGAAATATTACGGTATTCATCTTGGCAGATTCGATTCAATTGAACGTCTACTTAGGACCGAAGTTGTAGCAGTTGAAGAGATGGGAGAAAATAATATAAGTCAAGATGGCCTGACTTCTGATAGATTTAGTCGGGTGGATGACGGATGGAAACGCACGGCATCGGAACGGAGAAACCTAGCAGCCAACAATCAACTGCGCAGCGAAATGCGACTCTGTTGACCTCTGTACTTGTGGAAGTGAATACAATACACTACGCGACTACTACCAAACAAAAAATTGACCCCATCACAATTCTAGTTCTGAGAAGGTGTACTCTTGTTTGGAGTCTGGTCGGGACGTGGTACAATCAGTTAGCACCATTCTAACACAAAAATCGTATCCTGGGACCCCTCATTTTGGCACGGAAGTACTCCCATGACAGATTCAAAGCCAGGGTGATCTGTGCAGATATTTCTGTATTTTCTAACGTCCATCTCCCATGAGTTATGCGACGTTGAAACATCCATGGATACACCATAGCTCTGCGCCCGATCCTGTTGCTGTCAATATTCGCCATGGAAGGACCAGGGGAGGAGACAGATGGCTCGTCCATAGTTAGTTATCTCACAAATGCTCTTTTGTTTATTCACCTTGCTAACTATGTCCTTCTAGAAACCAGTATCTTCCCTGCGTTCTCACTTTGAACAGATGGCTAAACCCAAACCGAGCAATGGTACAAGTGCGCCAAGAGCTATATCACCAAATTCCAATGGACGTGTGATGGAGAATGGGAAACCTTTGGCGGACGGACTGCGAGCAACAAGAGGTCGAGACCGGGAGGGTGCAGAGTTACATCCTCCCCGACGATACGAGAGTATAAGTCGATCGCCCTCACCCATGACTAGACCCAGGCCAACTCCTACAAATGGCGGTGTTCGTCCAGTTCCTCCCGTTAATATACATCCACCTCATTCGCCCCCTAAAGGAAAGAGTTTGAATCTCACTATGCCGCACCCTTCAGCATTCCTTTCAACAGATACTGCTTCTCCATCGATTTCTACACCGGGATCCGCCTCCCCCAGACATTTTCGGATTCCCAGCAGACCCCATACGCCTCTTCTAGAGCCAAGAAAATCCCCTTCTTTGCCTGGTTCTCAACCACCTTCACCCCCACCTCCTCGGAGATCTGGCGAGTTGAGACGAGATTCTTCAGTAAAAGTTGTTCCTCCTCCTGTCAACCGTGCTGAAAAGCCCAAAATCCATAGCAAGCCTTTAAGTATTGGGCTGCACGCAGAGGGTACGACACTTGCACCAGGTGCTCTTGTAGCTGGAACTGAAAAACCCTCCCCATTCAGTACTCCTGGTAGTGGCGGCAGCGGAGAGAATGAGCCCCAAGCCCCGGCTTTACCTCCCAATCGACCTGTGTTTACCAAATCATTTCCAAGCCCGTCCTCTCACAAAACCTTTGAGCCTCCCCCTTTGCATCCTTCTGTAGCAATCAGGAGAAAAGATTCGGAGGCAAACGGGCTTGGGCGAAGCATGCTAGCTCCCCAAATAACTGGTGAACAACGCCCTACTCTACCAAGCAGGCCTCCAATAGGGCCAGAGCCATCCAAATTGCGCAGTCTTCCGCCTAGTTCTTTGATGCCGCCACCACCACCTCGCCCGCCTGTAGAGAAACCGAAGATGACCGTGGCTACTCCTTCAATTGCAGAACCCTCAGCTCAATATGCAACACCCCCTAAACGGGTATTCTCCACACCAACCACACAATTACAAACACCACCACGACACGGAAGGTCAATGACAGTCGATACAACTTCCGACAGGGCTCCTCCTCAATTTCGGACCCCAGTAGCATCTGCATACTCGCAAGCAGATACGCGTACACCCGTCGACGTTGCACCATCCGCCTCCTACATCAAGGAGACATTGAAACAGGACTCTGGCGAGTATCCTGACTCCTCGAATTCGAATCGACGTCCGCCATCATTCAAGAACGGGCCTGAAAGGATTTCAACTAAATATGACACGCGTCTCTTTGATGTATGCGGTGAATTTGTCTGCACGTCGGGCCACCTTACTCGAGTTTGGAGTCTGCTCGACGGAGAGCTTGTTATGAGCTTAGCACATACTGAAGGCATTAAGATCATGTCAGTAGCTTTTAAGCCTGGGAGTACCATTGATGAAGAGGGTTCTCGGATATGGCTAGGCAATAATATTGGTGAGCTTATTGAGGTAGACATCGCAACGCAGAGCATCGTTGCAACCAAGACGAACGCCCATACCCGGAGAGAGATCATCAGGATGTATCGACACTTAACTGAGATGTGGACTCTAGATGATGGTGGAACTTTACATTTGTGGGCACCTGACAGTACTGGCTCAATGAGTCTTACGAACCCTGCTCAGAGTTTCCGGGTTCCCAAAGGGCACACATTTTCTGTCGTGGTTGGCGATGAGCTCTGGCTTGCTACAGGCAAAGACATACGAGTTTTTATACCTACGCTGGATGGTTCGGCACAATTCCAGGTACTTCAACGTCCTCTCAGCCAGTCAAATGTTGGAGATGTGACTTCGGGGACAATGATCAACACCCAGCCAGATCGGGTATATTTTGGTCACGTCGATGGAAAAGTTAGCATCTATTCACGTCGTGACTATGCATGCTTGGGAGTAGTAAACATAAGTGTGTACAAAATCACGTCTCTAGTTGGCGTTGGCAGCAACTTGTGGGCTGCATTCAGTACCGGCATGATATATGTCTACGATACCACTCAGATGCCGTGGGTAGTTAGAAAGGACTGGCATGCGCATGCAGATCCAGTCATAAGCTTAATTTCCGACCGCAGCAGCGTCTGGAAACTAGACCGCGACCAGGTCGTTTCTCTTGGTCAAGACAACATGATACGAGCATGGGACGGCCTACTACAAGATGACTGGATAGGTATGAATTATTCTTCAACCCTCTCTTGTACTGTACTAACAGAATTTTTAGAAACTCAGATGCAGTCTCAAGAAGCAGACTTCTGTGAACTACAACCGATAAAGACGCTTGTGATGACTTGGAATGCGGGCGCATCCACTCCATCTCATCTTCGGCAGTCAAGTCAAGATGCAGCGTTCTTCCGTGATCTATTTCAAAGCAGCGATTCCCCAGACATATTAGTATTTGGCTTTCAAGAGCTTGTAGATTTGGAGGACAAGAAGACAACTGCTAGTGAGTATCTTCCAAGTTCGTGCGTGTTCTCGCTGACCAGAATTTTAGAAAGCTTTTTCAAATCGAAAAAGAAGGATCCTTCGGATCAGGAGCATATGAGCCACCAATACCGTGACTGGCGTGATTTTCTGATTCGCAGTCTAGATGACTATATGCCCAGGGATGATCTATACCATCTCCTTCATACAGCCAGTCTTGTTGGGCTTTTTACCTGCATATTCGTGAGGGCACCTTTGAGGGAGCGAATACGTAGCGTCAGTGGTGCAGAGGTGAAACGAGGAATGGGAGGCTTGCATGGAAACAAGGTGCGCAACCCCGGAGCTTTAACAACCAGATGACTAATTCCAGTAGGGCGCACTGATCCTTAGATTTGTACTCGACGACACTTCCATGTGCTTCATCAATTGCCATCTTGCTGCTGGCCAAACGCAGACAAAGGATCGCAATACGGATATCACGATGATATTGGACAGCGCCATACTACCTGCCGAGAACAATCCCAGTGTACGACAGGATAGCTTTGTCGGCGGTGGCGATGGAACCATGATCATGGACCATGAATTATGCATTCTAAATGGTATAACATAGTGCATTATACCCACTAGACTACCTGACTAATCTAGATAGGGGACTTAAACTACCGCATCGACACAATGGGGAGAGACACCGTTGTAAATGCTGTCAAGGCCAACAATCTCAGCAAGCTCCTCGAAAGAGATCAATTGCTTGCATCGAAAAGGAAAAACCCTTGGTTCAAGCTACGTGCTTTCAACGAACTCCCTATAACCTTTGCGCCTACATACAAGTACGATGTAGGGACTGATAATTATGACACAAGTGAGAAGAAACGTGCGCCTGCTTGGTGTGACCGCATTCTGTATCGTGGACGTGACCGGATCAAGCAACTAGATTATCGACGACATGAAGTTCGCGTTTCAGACCACAGACCGGTCACTGCGATATTCCAAATGATAGTCAAGACGGTGTCGCCCAAGAAACGTGCCATGAAATGGGATGAATGTCAGCAGCAATTATCAGAAATGAAAGCGCAGATTTCCGGCGAAACGAAGTAAGTCATCACTTATCATTATGAATGGATTGAGAGGTCTAGTTGCTGACGTGGGCTTAGACTCGACTATCTTCAAAACTTCCTTGGATTCGATGCCAACAGTAGCAGGAAGATACTGCTCCAAGGGGGCCGATGAGATGCAATAACTCACGGATGGTTAAATTAAATGTGTAGACCAAAGTCTATCATACCATTAGACCGTACGGGCAAGGACAGTGGCGGTAGTCTCAAGTCGGCCACATGCTTCCATTGCTAAGA
The DNA here is from genome assembly GCA_022190145.1 of Pezicula rhizophila. Lineage (NCBI taxonomy): Eukaryota > Fungi > Ascomycota > Leotiomycetes > Helotiales > Dermateaceae > Pezicula > Pezicula rhizophila. Next base: position 33,058 of record JAJONI010000181.1, read on the forward strand.
CGTGGCTTTGCTAAGCCACAGAGCTATTGACTATGTGGTAGATTATCTACAATCACCTAAGGTAACTAAATACCTAGGTGGTAGATAGGTAGATCGGTCAGTAGGTAGCTAACTAGGTAGCTAGATCCTCTGAGTAGGAAGGAAGCACGGTTGATTCCCTCGTATGTTGTGTGTGTGGTGGAATCACGATGATGCACCTGCACACTAGCATCTCTAGCATCACCACTACCTAGATAGCCTCGTAACCTACACCGAAGCTCGATACAGTAGTACAGTAGTGACTGAGATTGAGTTACCGCGAACCTCTACGATAAAGGCATCATTGAAGGCATCGTGAATTAAGACCGACAGCCTCCTCGCTCCTTGCATGCAGATTGGGCCAAGCTGGAAGCCGTCGACCACCAGACTGGGGAAGGTGTGTGACGTATTTCTATAGTCGGCTTTTGAGAAAATACAACAGCATCATGACTCCTACACTTTAATGTCTGCATTGCATAGTCTTAATACACTGCACTACGTCCGATTAAAAGTGACCATACATATATTCCCCCTTCATCTTGAAGTATCTTGTTCTTATCTGTACACTGACAGTTGCCCATTCATCGTGCCCCAACCTCGACCCCATGTAGTCGCGTAATACGTGGATAGTATCGCCGTTTCGTAGTGGTGCCAATATGTCACCAAGCACAGAGCCACCAGCCAAGAAGAAGACCAGAGCACTAAACGCAGGCCATGATGCAGACGATATTGCAGGGGAGGACAATGCATGGAAGTTCGAATCACCGGACAGGATTCATGAAGGAGGAGACTCCACGGCAATTTAGGTATGCAGTTGTCGTTGCGGTTGAGTGCAATACGAACTAAACAGGGAAAAGCCGCCGTCATCAAAGTTTTGCCATTGTACGACATGTCAAGTCATCCACGGTAAGTATTTACACCAATCTTTTTATGGCTATTGCTAAAGATGATGTCCCTTTTCAGATGCGCTATTCCAGCTATCTTCCACAAGGAGGATATTCATTTTACGCATGGTCATCATGAACTGACATGGTCCTGGTAAGGTTGGTTGTGGGTATTGTTGCACGCCAATTATGGACAAAGGACGGAATATAATCTTGCTATTCCCGAATTTGATTCCCTTCCAAAATAAGGAAGACAAAAAGAAATTTTATCCTACGTATGTTCCATATTTTCATTGTGGTGGTGGGAAGGGGAAGAAACAAAATAAGGATCTTCACTGAATTATAGTGAAGATGCCATATGTACTACGGACAGCGACTGGTGGATACCAATTATGGTCTTGAAAAACGGACCAGACTCAATGGTGATAGTGACTGGATAGAAGATAGTCCTCCTGAAGCTATCAAGAAAAGGAAAAGGGAGCTTGGAAATGGAAATGCGAATAAAGCAAGTAAAAAGGAAATACAAGTCTCTGTACTACGCCACAATTATCATTTTTATTTGATAAGAACGCCTTACCCGCCTATCTATCTAGATAATTGTTCATTTTCATTTCGGCAGTCCCGAAGTTGAAGTAGTTCGTTGACATGGTTTGTTCAAATTGCCTAACCTAAGCATTTTTAATCATATAACAGGAATTGATAATT
>JAJONI010000182.1:0-34596 GCA_022190145.1 Pezicula rhizophila
ATTGAATTGCTCAATTCAAGTAGTGAATTGTTAGGCATCACGTCGTATATCAAGAAACCAATGAATAAACGTGTTAGTACAGAACTACTTTGTACTAAACCAGCAAGATGTTATCATGAATTAAGATGTATGCTACGAAGGCCAGGGAAAAAAAGTTATTAGAATCGGTTATAGACTAGTTGATACCCCGGAAATAACAGCTTATAGGGCCTTTAGGTAGAAAGCAGGCTAATTTCTCTTATTCCTGAGGAACAGGACAGTGTAAACACTCCCTATTGAATTTCTCTACAGGCTCTCGTTGCCTAGCTACAACGTGCGAATTGAGCAAATACGGTATACTACCCCTGTAGTCCAATGACTTTTTGCCGTCGCCTTCGTACCCAAGTTCAATATCCTTTAGATTTGATAGGGACTGCCTTTTGCCCACGTCCTGAGATCTGACTTGAAGCCGAACATCTGCTGTGGAAATTGAGTTTCTATGCACTTGTTCGCCACATGATGTTTTTGTGTTTGCGACAGACGCAACATTTTCCAATAATGATCTAGCAATAACCATATTTATCATCAACATCGTAAAGCGGCATGACTGTTCTTGAAGCTATCGCGGGCCCCTTCAATTTTCTCCGCTCCCAACCCGCTGGATATTCGCTTACAGTAACTTCCGACCCATCGCTTCCCCGGATGACTTCACAGCCCTTCCAATTTCAACCTCAAAACAGCATAACTACCATTTCCATACCAAGCTTTGCTGCACAATCTGAATCACCAAAAGGCATATCCAAATTCAACAAAGATGCCTCCAAAACCAACGAATGTACGACTTACACATTTCCTCTGCATACCGCTCATTACATCCGTATCTCGGGGACAGCTCCAAGCATCCCTCAATACTTTCCGCTCCGATGTCACGGCGGACATCACTCCCGAGAATCCAAAAGGAATACCGGAGAAAGCGATACGGCCACTTGGAACCCTGCACTTGACTCTAGGAGTAATGAGTTTACTCACTCCAGAACGAATTGAGAGTGCTTTAGCCATCCTACGATCAGTGAAAATTACAGATTTCCTGCCTACAACGAATTTGGACGAAGTTACTTCTCGTAGCAAAAATAAAGAGACACAAGCGGAAGGTCTCAGAGTTACACTTCGAGGTCTGGCAAGCATGCACACGGCCCAAAAGACATCGATTCTGTACGCCGTGCCCGTTGACGAAGATAGCCAACTCCAAGATTTCTGCCTCAACCTAAGAGAAGCTTTCAAGGATGTTCTAGTGCCGGATGCAAGGCCACTACTTCTTCATGCTACGATACTTAATACTATTTATGTTCCCGGTGTAAGAGGCAAAGGTTCAGGACATGGGAAGAGTGGTAGAACCAAGTTGACTATTGATGCAAGGGAGATTCTGGAGAGGTATCAAGACTTTGAGTGGATGACGGATATAAGGATTGAGAAGGTAGCAATTTGTAAAATGGGGGCGCAGAAATTGGAGGACGGCAATGAAGAGTATGTCGTTGAGGGAGAGATTGAATTCCACTGAGCACGAAGTAAAGTAAAGTAAAGTAAAGCAAAGTAAGTAAAGCAAGTAAAGTAGATGTGACCGCAAGGGGGTGAAATGGAAGGGGATGGTGGTGGATGGTGGGACCACCAAGGAAGGACTGCGGAGGAGGGGTACAAGGCTACAGACCAGCCTCAGCCTCAGCCTCAGCCTCAGCCTCGTCCGACCATCTGTAGCCAGCCGCCGAGAAACCCCCCCGCCATTGTATCTCCTCTTAATTTGGTTGCCTAAAAATGGCAATGACCATGACCGCCACCATCATCACCCACCACAAGAGCTACTGTCCTGCAAGAAGATGCTAGATAATCAATTTCATCTTGATTGTTCAATGTTCTCAAAAACATCAATGCGATGAGCGGCCAGGAAAAGAAATCCCGCAATATTCGGGTTCAAGGAAAATTACCCACCGCTCCCCCTCGAGTTGCTGACCCCAAAGGTCGCTCTAATCACCACGACGACAATGCCTCCATAAAATCTAGCAATACGATAGCAGAAGATGCAAGCGAAGACATCGAATCTGCGAAAGCGGAAGGCGTAACGAAAGACAAGAAGATTGCCGAATTGGAGAAGGAGATATCGATTATCCAGGATGAATTTGAGAGAGAGCTTACGCAGCTCAGCCATAAATTGACCAACGAATCCGAGATGTCGACATTCTGGCAGCAGAAGCATTCGAGTCTCAATCAGATGTTTCTGAAGACGGATACGGATCTTAAGCTTGTGAGACACGAGTTGGGACTTGTACGCGACAACAAGGAGGAGAAGGATCGGGATATCAAGACGAGAATATCGAGTTTGATGCTTGATCGGGATGCCTTCCGGGAAGCATATAATGAGGCCATGGGGGAAGTTCGATCAAAGGAAGAGATTATCAAGGCCTTGCAGGAACAGGTCTTCTCGTTAAAGAACTTCATAAGTACGAGTTCCAAGATGCTCGAGCAGGTCTCGGATGAAGGGTTTGGGGAAGCTATGCAGCGACTAGGAAACGGATTACAGAATTGGGTCATTTCGAATTTCAGGAGGGCGAAGATTGGTACGTTAGTGTTTTTCTTAGTGGATGGAACACTAAGTAGCTTGTTCATCACTCTGGGCCTCATCAGTGATAAAGAGCTGTTTTATCAATGGCGTCTCGTCACTCACTGGAATTATTGTCAGTTGTTCATTACAATATTGTTCCTTGCACTCACATGCCAGTGTCATTCCTGCATTCACTAACGTGAATACACAGATATTGAGAAATCAAGCGATGAAATAAAGACCCATCTACTACGGCTTGTACCTACATACGAGTCATTAGCAACGACTTCAAAAGTCCATCTCATCCAATCGATTGTATCACGCATACTTGTGGAAAGTATTTTTAATTCCTATTTTATTGGCCTCTCAGAAGACCAGGCTGAACAGTTAAGGAGAACCGAAAAGATACTAAGTGACTATGGTGAGACTGTTTACAAATCCAAGATTCTGTGTGACTGATTGGCGTCTAGGGGGCTCTGTAGAGAGCATGAACCAATGGCGATCAGCAACCCTTTCCACGCTCCTAAACTCAGCACCGGAGAAACTCCAGTCAGAAACACAGGCCGTCGTGGAGAATGCGGTTGCGCAAATAAACAGTATACTCGATGCCATCACTGATGTCAAAAGCTCTGAGATGCGGGATCAGACATTACGGGCCTTGATCAACAGTGCCGTTGACCTCTCGAGATTACTTAGGGTACAAAAAGCGGTATTCAGTATCATTATGCCTTCGATTGAAGGACATCAACAGACTTTCTTTGATGCCGACAGCATGGAAGATATTGGAGGCGAAGACGAAGATTCTCTTCATGATAGAGAGATCCACTGTGTGACATTCCCAGGGATTGTCAAGGCTGGTGATGAGAATGGAGAGCGAGGGCACCTGAGAAATGTAGTTGCAAAAGCTAGAGTGCTTTGTTCGCCCGATTGAGCAGAAACTTATAATGTTTTGTTCATTGTAGACTTCCGGAGTTCTCAGATTTGGGACCAGCTCTTGACCTTCAGGGCTACATGGCCTCGCTCATGTGATTGCGCTATGAAGACGTCAGCTTGGTCGTGGCCACGATATGAGAGCATCTGGTCTGGTTGGATAGACCTATCAAGACCATGCGACGCAAATACAGCAGGATTTACCCAACAATTGGTATTACTCTAGCTTGCAGATCTCTGTTCTTATCCTTCACGTAATTGAAATGCTCACGGACAAGCCGTGAAAACGAGTAAAGTTTGACGAACTCGGGGGGTCAATTTGCCCGTTAGAAATCTGCTTAACTACAGAGCTGAGGCTCTTCGATCCCACCAAATATACTGTGCAATGAAGTGTCGAGTTAATCATTGGCTCGCCGAAACTCTTCATGCAGGCCGTGAATGAGGCCGCAGAGAATAAGAGCACATGCCCAGAATATTAACAGAAGAACCCCAAAAAGGGAAAAGCTTTAACAAATAATAGAGTTTTAATATACTTCATACGCACTAAAAAAGACTGTACATTATCTTGATAATGTGACAACCCACTTACATACAGTGAACCGGGAAGCTGCCAGTGATTTCCGTCCCCTTAAGAATGACGGAGCACCAATATCCAAGCGGCCGACTCATACAGAAAATAAATTGAAAGAACAGCTAGATGTGATGTTGCACCGAGTATGAACACCATGTCAAGAAATGGTCTGATGCCTCTTGTGCCATTCACCTCTCAAGTTGTACCTCAAAAAGGACTATGGACCAGTCAGTTGAACTCGTCCAAGTGTGAGCAGCGGTGTGGTTGTTCAAAGTATTCACAGGTTTGCTTCAAGGTTCGTCCCGACCTGCTCCAGACACGGCAACTCGCAGCTGGGTTGGACGGCATAATGAACGGGTTCCTAGAAATACTCGAAATCCGCTCGTTCTCCCCCGATCCGGCATGGGGTTCCTGACCGCATTTTATATGGTAGAACATAGACAAACAATTAGACTCCCCGAGCCCGATCACTTGCGAGATTGGAAGAAGCACATACCGATGCTGCATGGAGTAGGTAGCTGTAAGACATAAGTGCGTCTGTAGAGTCATATTGGAGACACGCAGTGCCCTACTACTTGCCAACACTTTTTCTCTTTGAAGCTCCCCCCAACTTTCAAATCTTCTGAAGAAAAAAAAAAAACTTCCTCTTGTCCCAATATCAGTATCATTATCCTTCACCTCATCTCACCCAAAGCGTCCTGTTACAACCCTGAGGTCATCACATAGAAGGTAATCAATCGAGCGGACCATTGTGAAGTTTATTTCCAGGGTCTCTCTCCAACCGAACTTTTTGCCACCTCGAGCACCCGAAAACGACTCATCCACAAACCACGAAGAACTACTCGTGTTGTCGTGGTTTTGGCCTTGATTCTGGCTTTCTGCCAGCTTCAGCTCGAAGGGGGGGTCCTGTCTCTAGAATCCTCAAGGTCCCTTTGAGAGCTGGCTTGGTCGAGCTTCCCTTGTCCGCTTATCATTTTTTGGCCAACGTTCCTAATACTCCTCCCTCCCCTACACTCCCCTCCTTCCTTCCCTTTTCCACGCACCAACGTTGCCTGATCGCCTCTTCTGTTTGCCATTTGGAATTCATGATGGATCGATATTTGAGAGATCCCGAGCGAGTCTTTACGAATGTCACAACAGAGACCCGGCACAAAAACAACCTGCGGAATAATATCCCAAACCCTCAACGACGCGACACAGCAAGCTCCAATTCTAGCTCCTCTTCCGACTCGAGTGAGCAGTCGGTTACATCTCTCGCATCTAGTAATTCTTCTGTCAACTCCGGACCACCTTGGGAGCAGCATTTGCCATCCGATTCGCACGCTACTAACTATGACCTCGTCTGCGAATTCGGCTTCGCAGGTTGCGAGCTGCGATTCCCTTACTGGCAACACCAAGAATGGATGTCGCATACCTTATCCCATTTCGGCAATGTCCCTCCCCCCGATAGGACGGTATGCCTGTTCTGCGACAAGGAGTTTGTAGATACCAGTGTCCCGAAAAACCCTGAAAAGAACTGGATGGTCCGCATGATACACATAGGTGGTCATAGAGCTCGTGGAGCACAGAATGGGCGGCCAGACTTCTGGCTTATCGAGCACATGCGGGCGAAGGCCCTTCTGAGCAAGGAGGACTTCTATGATGCCAAGAAACATACGGAAGCACGGTATCCAGGGTACCTTGATGGCCGTGTGGGTGATTGCTGGGTTCCGCTGAGCTCAAAGACCAACCAGAAGAAAATGATGCCAGAGGTCCACGACTTGGAAAAGGAGGAGAGGCTCAGGAAACGGCAGGAGAAAGAGATATCAAGACGGCATGCCCAGATACAAAAGCTCAAATCGTAGATTGCGGGAGGCAGTAGGCAGCTATCAGCTGTCTCGCTATGTGGCTCACTCCTCAGTGCGGTCGTCGAAACTTCATTACAGCGAGCACAATATCTGGCAAGCGCAAAGCTGTTATCCTTGATATATATTCGACCGAGCAAATTTTTCGCGTTCCATCGCCCCGGGTCACTGTTTGGCCACTTCGCTATAACCACCCACGGTGGTGGCAAGAGTGGCAAGAAAGTCGGGGGGTCGAACTGCACTCGACTTCTTCCCATACTACATCTCATAATTTTCTTTTCATGCTGTGTTTTTTTTAAATTTGTTTTTGGCCCGAATTACCACGGCTGAACGTTACCATATGCAAGGTACCGGGCCGTGATGAAGGAGGCATGTGAGCAGTACCTGGCAGCTGCTAGGCATACCGCATCTGCCTTGTCGGGATATCCCGAGGTGTTGCAAGCCCATTGTGTTCATGGTTTTATGTGTGGCTATGTGTAACGGATTTGATGATGGTTACGATGATGGCGTTTATATAAGCCTCAGGCGTTGGCGTTCTAAAAGTTATGGAGGGCGTTCACTGGCGAATTCTGTATACCCTCTCTGCCTTGGTGTCTAAGGAAGACAGACGCTTTTTCATGTGGCAGCCTGTCTGCTTCAGAAGTAGCTTTCTCGTCGCACCTGCCTTTTCAAGTCAGCCATTGTAGTAGTCATCATTAGGGTAGCGAGCGGAGAGGATGAGTCAGTCAATCTTGAGAACCAAGTCATCGATCAATCAATCAATCAATCAATCAATCATCCAAATCCAAGATCTTTTTTTTTTCTTCACCGCTTCACGTATTTTGAACTGTGTGCGGTGTAGTCAGTCACCGCTCCTCCCATCGTCCCGTCGGCTGTGCCTCCGGAAACCAACACATGATGAGCATTCCAACATGACAATCTGTCTCGTTCCGCAAATTGTAGATAGGTTTGTCCGAATAAGTCGAGGATCAGGTTTATAACGAGCACCCTCGCTTGTACGTACGTTACGGACTCTGCCACCTATTATATTGCAGCTGACACCCGTATTTCGAAGTCCCACAAGAAAAGAAAAGTCTCTTTTCTTTTCGTGATTCTCTCATGAGTTGGTAGTGTTCATAAATAGTCTTTTTCAGATACCGACTTTAAAGCATCCTGCCTAGCTTGTATGATAGATCGAACGCCGAGTAAGTGGTGTGATGGGTCTCCCCAGCCCAATATTGGGTGAGATCGCCAACTATCCTCGGAGGCTCCTGCCTGTGAAGACCTAAGTAAGAATTATACTCTTGCTGTTGAAGGCGGCGGAGTATCATGGACGTGGATAGGTAGTTGCGATTCTCTGTAGATAATGCTAGGGTTGAGGGGGAATGTGGATATAAGTATTTCTCAGAGGTGCAAGTACTGTCATGAGAGACTCGTCATAAGCTTTGTGTAATTTTTCTGCTCTAGTGAGTGACTTCGACCTGGCTTTATGACTCAACTTTGGAACTGTACGTACAACTTATACTTATGATAAGATTCTCAGCTGGAAGAAGACCTTAGGTATAAATGCATTGAGGTCTCGATGTACACATCTCGCCTTCAAACCAAAACACAAAGTTGTTTCTGTAAGGAGTCTAGAAAAGACTCAATAGAAACATCGGTTTGTATGCGTTAAAATAATGGGGGAGGGTATCCAAAAATTCATCGCGTCCTCGACAGGAATTTTGAAAGTATCACTACTTAACACCTAAATCTGAGCACATCACATAGATCCTACACCAATGAAAGAAGAAACGAATCTTCCACGACCGAGAGAAATTTCCCTAGACTTCTTATACCTACCAATAGGATTTTTCCCCCTTGATATTAGGAGAATACAGCGCTATGACTCTCAGCTACTGGTTCATACAGCAGCACTGCCACGCGACCTTCACCCGAACGTTCCAGCTCAGGGGGATGGATGACGAGTCTTTTTTCCCAATAAAATCAATCACTGGAACACTGGCTCACTCATATTTGATAGATAAGAAAATAGTGTAACAATAAAGAGAAGAAAACTGTTGGCAAGTGAGTGAAGTTTTTGTTGTTCGCCTCGTTGATACGGCACCCAATCAAGAAATCTATTGGGTACATTGCGGCCTAACAAGGAGCTGTGACCTAGCATTAGGTATCTACAGCCTAACTAAGCACAAGAACTGCGAACAGAACGACTTCCTTGTGAGGTCTGAAGCAGAAAAGGGTGATTAGAAAGCTAGGAGAATGACTCGTTGAAGCTGTCAAGTTATTTGTTCACTAAAAGTGGAGATCGCCAGATCAACCAATGACCAAAGCTACAACAGCAATCTAATATAGAAGCCGGACAATTTTGTATAAAAAGATGACTGGTTTGGGCTATGAATGAAGTGAGTGAAAGAAAACTCGATAGAGCTCCGCTTCTCCTTCCAAAAAGCTGCGATGTCTCAATGTCCAAAACTCTCCACTAGACCAACGTTCTATACCAACGAATTAGAACTGCTTTGGGATGATACTAATATCCATAGAACTGACTGAAAACAGTTCAGTTGGAGTGGTTAGTACATGACAGTTCAACTCCTTTAGAACTGGCGAGACGCTGAGTGACTAACGTAAGAATTAGAGATTGATATACTTCCTTTTAAAGGGGCTTGACTAATGTGCTTGTAATGCTTGGGTCACACGCTCTTCGGTATTGTTGCCTTAGAACAGGGTTTGTGCATTTTCTTGTACACAGCCTCTTGGAACTTTAGTCAAACACTTAAAGTGATTGGAAAGGATAGTTTGGCTTACTAGTACATGAATGTTATGGTTTAAATTATATCAACGGCCGCTGATGTCATTTTGTGGGAATCTACTCCTGACTTTGGCCTGTACGCCGACTTCGTCCAGTATACTAGCTGCGAAGAAAGCCTTCAAAGCAACACGCAGCTGATGGCCTTTGGTTTATCTTCATAGTGATATGACAGAAGACTGAGAAGAAGTTATAAGCGATTGGAGGTACTGTCCAGACTCTGAGTTAGCGTTGCCCATACACTTGGAAAATATGATAGAATATACCTGCTGAGACGTGTGACTAGTTACCCAAAGTAGTTTAGCTTCGGAGTAAATGATACCAAAAACCATCTGCAAAGAAGAAACACGGCACTTCTGGATGGGATAATATTGTATGCACACATTCTTGTTGTTTAGATGTTATTTATTAAAGGGCGCTAAACTCTAATTTATAAAGCATCGAATATGTCGTGGCGAATAGAATAGCATTACCTCTATTTAAGCAGGGAGCGCACCTTATATCAGCTTCTGCGTTTTTGCAATGTTTGTGTGGTACTTACACGGCCGAGGGATGCATCACTCCCATATAATCCTGACAACGTCTTCTACCAATATTCCAAGTATGGTGCCTATGTACAAGTTAAAAAGACTTACTTTGTGCTATTGCCGGTGAAACTAGCACTTGAGAAGGCTCGTGGAGTCCATAATTATGAATTCAGACTTTCCAGGAGAAATATCAATTGCAAGTGGTGGCATAAACGCTTAAGTATAATGAAAGCTCGATCAAGAACAGTGAAGTAGGGTAAAAGCTTGTTGAGAAATGCGATTGAAACACTAAATCTTTAGGTTTTGCCCTAATTTCGCGCTAGTCCCCCCTAAACATACGAAACAAATCCACACGCAGTGTAGCCGTCAATACTAAAAGCACAGCTTTTATTTAAAATGTATCGCTTAGTATAGATTCTCGTCAGAAAAGCCCATGTAAGTTGCTGGTACAAGGGAAATGAAGACTTAAACTTAACAGCAATTCCAACCTCCACTTTCAAACTTCAGGTGTAGCACAAATACCCTCATTTACTCTATAGTATGTGTGTTCAGAGATCAAGTATTTGGGAGAATCTGGTGACCAGTCTGCCGTCTACATATCCGGAACCTTTCGTTTGAATAACACAATCTTCGACAAAGCTGCATTTAGCGATAGCTTAGTTTTGTAATTGATTGCTCCAGCAGTTTTGAGTGCTTTTATAGTAATGCCTTTAGAAAGCTTTTAATACGGAGTGAGTTCCTTAACTTAAGTGAATTACTACGTAATTATTAAAAGTCAGAGCCAAAGGAGTAAATTAGAAATAGGAGTTGGTTAGGTTCGGCACAGGCGAAACGAGGTGTGCAATTTGGCGCACTAAGGAGTGTGCTTACAACAGTTCCCTGGCAAAGACTCAGCTTCTAACTCCCCGCTAGCCAACTTTAAGGAGAAATGGAGTGCGAGTAACGAGTTGAACGTCATATCACATTATTCCTCATCGTTTTCTTGCACAACATCATCAACCCAGGGAAAGATCGACAATTCAGCCCATCTGTGATCTTGCGGGCAGCAACCGGAGGCCATGCAAAGGCTCGTCCGCCTGCTCAGCCTTCCATGTTTGTTGATGATCTCCGATCCTCCTCTTGTGAGACGACGGCAGACCACATTGGATATGACGTCGAAGATACCATGGAAGCCGCCATCAGGAAACTTGACCGTGGGATATGGCCTGATTCCAGGATGGTCAATCTGAAAGTATTGTATGTAATCTTACGTACAGAATTCCAAACCTAGCTGCAGCTGTATACTTTCGTCGTACAAAAACAAGCACGAGGAGTCTACGTACCGTTAGGCATCTCCCAAATTTATGGAGCTAAGACACCTTGGTCCTGGGGATTTTTCAGGCAGGCAATTTTGACTTGAAGTGAAAGTTTGGCAATTAAGTCGTGGCAAAACTTCCTACTAAAGCTTCAAGAGCTTGATTGGCAAGAATTGTACCACTATTTACTGTATACAGTACAGTACCTGGGGATGGGACTGCACTCCCCGCGTTTGCTTCCCGTAAACCCCAGCTGTTGGGCACACGGTCATGTAGACCAACAAGGATGAACAAGGGCAGCTACTGAACGGAACCTACTTTACACGTCAAATTATTCGGTCTTCGCTTGATTTACTCGTTGCCTTATCATGTTACATTCAACCACTTGCATCTGCTATATGTTTCAGACCCATCCCCCATCTTTACATCTGCTGTTTGTGCTTATTCTCTACAGTCTTCAACAGCCACTCTCTCTTCTTAAAGCTAGGAGCTTAATGTGTACAACTTACCCTGGCACATAGAATAGGGCACTCCCAAGTCCCTTGCTTTGCTCACAAATATACACCTACTTCCCGCCAACTGATACCACAATGGCTGATACCAACGGCAAGGTCAGCAGTGATACACAAGTCGAGGACACTTACAGAGGTGGCCCTAAACCAGACCATATGACAACAGACCAGCTTCGTCACAATCTCAACGCAAAGATCGCCAACGTAAGCTACACTAGCTTTTCACTTCAAGCTCCAGAAACTGATCAAAATTTATAGCCATTGGCAGGGCTCTCCCATGCCGAGCTAGCGGCAAAAGGAGAGGAGTATGTGCGCCTGCATAATATTGGAGATGAGCAGGATATCAGGGCATTCCGCCTCGGCGCCATTCTCGCCCAAGATCCCAACAGATGGTCACAAGTCGAAGGGCTCACCGCTGAAGAAAGTGCGATTCTAGAGAAAGAGATCAGTCATAGATGGTCACAGCCAAGGCTGCTCTATCTCGTCATTATTCTCTGCTCAACTTGTGCTGCAGTGCAGGGAATGGGTATGTGTTTTTTATCTTCATCGCCAAGCAATGCTAACCTCGTACCTCTAGATGAGACCGTGGTTAATGGAGCTCAAATATTCTACAGCAAACAATTTGGTATCGGAAGCGACTCGAGTCGTGACTCCTGGCTTGTCGGCCTGATTAACTCTGCACCGTATGTGATCCAATTGTAGGCCTTCCATTGGCCTCACTGACTCAATCCAGGTACTTGTGCTGCGCCTTCATCGGATGCTGTAAGTCTCAGGTTCTTAGAACAACTTTATGCTTTCTGGGCTCAATTACATTCTGCTCTTGAATCATGCTTAGGTAACGTCGGATTATCTTACACAAATAATCTAACCTTGAGTTTTTGGCTAGGGTTGACAATTCCTTTCAATAATTGGTTTGGCCGACGTGGAACAATTTTTCTCACTTGCACATTCTCTGCCCTGGCTTGCTTCTGGCAGGCTTTCACTAATACCTGGTGGCACATGTTCATCGCCCGATTTGCTCTAGGCTTTGGCATTGGTCCTAAGTCTTCGACCGTACCAGTAAGTTTAGCCCTGACCTTAGGCTTGGCAATCGAGAGAATACTAATATTGGACCATAGATTTATGCCGCTGAATGCACACCACCCCAGATTCGTGGTGCTTTGGTAATGCAGTGGCAGATGTGGACGGCTTTTGGTATCTTCGTAGGATATGCAGCAGATCTTGTATTCTATTCTGTTCCAAACAAGCCAGGAATCACAGGACTCAATTGGCGCTTGATGATGGGTATGTACTCACTCAATTTATTTGCCTTGGTTGTATCGAGGAGTAAACGTATCGCTTAATTTCACAAATCGCTCAAGCGAGCTACCCAAGTCAAGTGAGCCGTCTCAAAGAGGTGGTTTGCAGCGGATATCCAACACATTCTCCTAAATTCATGAAACAAACAAATCGCAAACTCGGAATAAGGCTTATGGCTGATTCATCTTAACTTGCCTTTGTATTTTGCAAATGGTTTTTGGATAAGTGAACTGAATGTAAATTTTTGATATCTAGGTTCGGCTATGCTTCCTGCAGTGTAGGTTGTCACAACATCATCTTAACATTTCAATATTAATTCTTTGGTATCTAGAATTGTTTGTTGTTTTGTCTTTCTCTGCCCCGAATCACCGCGTTGGTACATTCACAAAGGCCGCCACGAAGAGGCATACCGTAGCATGGAACAGTTACGATATAACAAGGTCCAAGCAGCACGTGATCTCTTCTATATGCATACTCTTCTTGAAGCCGAAAAGGAGAGTTTGCTTATCGGTCAGAATAAGATAAAGGAGATGATTACCGTTCCTCGAAACCGACGAGCAATGCAGGCTTCCGAGATCGTCATGGTGAGTTAACATTTACAATTTAAGAAGCTTAGGATGAACATATGCTAACATATAGCGAACTAGTTCATGCAACAATTCTGTGGAGTGAATGTTATCGCCTACTGTTAGTTATTCTACGGAAAAGAAAAAAAGAGACTGCTGTATAAATGCTAATCTTCATTCATAGATTCCTCTGAGATCTTTGTACAGGCTGGCTTCTCAGAGATTAACGCCCTCGGAGCATCTCTCGGATTTGGAGTCATCAACTTCCTTTTTGCTCTCCCAGCAGTGTACACTATCGACACTTTTGGCCGTCGTAATCTTCTCCTCACGACCTTCCCGCTCATGTCTCTCTGTCTATTCTTTACGGGCTTCAGTTTCTGGATCCCGGAGAGTTCAAAGGCGCATGTAGGATGTATTGCCTTAGGTTTATACCTCTTCGGCATTGTCTACTCTCCAGGAGAAGGACCGGTCCCTTTCACCTACTCCGCAGAAGCATATCCACTATACATTCGTCCCCATGGGATGTCTTTAGCAACGGCAACCACCTGGTTTTTGTGAGTAGCCATAACCCTAAGCCTAATCCTACCAACGTAGCGTGTCTAACGGTCTATAACTTAGTAACTTTGTGCTTTCTATAACATGGCCATCTCTGCTCAATGCGTTCAAACCACAAGGGGCATTCTCCTGGTACGCAGTTTGGAATATCATTGGTTTCTTTGGGGTCCTGTTTTTCGTCCCAGAAACCAAGGGCAAGACTCTCGAGGAATTGGACCAAGTATTTGGTGTACCCACGCGTCGACACGCAGCGTATGGCGCCAGACAGCTACCTTACTTCTTTAGGAGATATATCCTTCGCCAGCATGTCGAACCGGAGCGATTGTACGAGAAGGATGCAATTGAGCATCCCGACTCGAGCTTTAGTGCTGAGAAGGAATCGAACCCCACTAATAGGGTCTAATTACTTCTGGTGTTAATGATAAACGGTTGAGCCTTTTCATTAAACTAGTACCTTCCCCTTCTCTTGCAGAGACAGGAAATAATATCCCTAGTAGCTCTGCGAAGGATTTTTTTTATATTTCACGAGTCTGCTGCAAAATTTACGTTCATTGGCATAAATACTTTTGGTACATGTTCCATTAATCTAAACAATATCAGTCTTTTCAGCCAACCGAACCTCTTAGACTTCATGTGCATGCATGAACTCTCTTCGTGACTACTAGCTCTGTGCGACGTGATCATCATTTGTTCAATTCATGAATCCGCTCCCAGATTCTTAAATCTGTGCACTATCATATATGAACATAGCAACACACTAACTTGCCTGACTTAAGTAGATCGGGACTACTCTACAAGGGACTTGTAAACTCATTAGCACAGATCCACTTGATTCTTCAAGCGAAGAAAAGCGAGGCTAGAATCTTATTCGAGTTTTCCAACACAATTCCAAAGAAGTTCATACTTGGTAAGAAACACGTGCATCATCTCGATACACAAAATAACGTACAAGATAGCCCCCGTCTGTATCAATTCCAAATCTGCAAACTCCCCCTCTTCATTTACTCGTACTTCATATCGGCACAAGTCCAAATTAGTTAGGCCTTGCACAATTCCGTCTTCACATCCCCGAATAACGCCATGACATTCAATACCCATTAAGCGACGGCACTACAAAAAACCGAAAATTCCTTCTATGAGTTTCTCCGATAAAATCTCCGGGGATATTTGAGATTTATGTAACTTGGGCTACATATAAAAGCTATGTGAGGTAATTAGATCTTCGCCTATAAAGTCCAGTCCGAGAAGAAATCCCATGTGCCCCTGCCTTCTCGTCACTCCCCATATCATCCATCACTCTCAGTGCACCAGACCAAAACCAAAAATAAAAACACAATGCAATCACTACTTCCAACATTAATGCTCTCATACATCCTAATCCTTGGCGCCAAAGCATCAGTAACCTGCCTAACAGTAGGAGCCACAGCAACAGCAACATGGACCAACAGCGCGGCGCAAATATGTACTTGGACAGGAATAGTGGGTAGTGACTTTGGAACGACGGCTTCTGGTGGCGAGTTAGTCTTACCTCTGTACTCCATTTCTTCTTTGCCAGAAACAAGGAGGTAATATGTTGATGGATACAGAGTACTAAGTGAAGTATAGTTATAGTTGTAATGGACGATGTGGAGTGGGATGTAGTGGTGTAGCACTTGGGAATGTATAGGTACGTATTCGACTTTCTCCTCCCCATCCCTTATACTAGCTATGTTTGTTCTTATATACTTCACTTACTAACTCCCCAATCTCGAATAGTACGAATCTCCCATCCTACTAACCACCTACTAACACCACCATACCTACCTCAGAACCAACAAATCTAACGACTCATACTACATATAGCTCGCAAGATTGCTTCAACCACGATATATGTTCCTACTTCAATAACGCCTCAGGAGGAGCAAGGTTCGTATTCTATTCCATTAAATTCCATTCCTTGCCCACTACTTTGCATCACTCTCCTCACTAAACAACAAAATTTCACTACCTACCATTTTACGAATATTTCCTTCTCAATCTTTTTGAAAGTTGTGCACAAAAACTGACCTTTGCAACACTAAAATCAACAGCGACCCAAATTGTGGATCAGCTTTCGTAGCTGCCGAAGACGATTATGTTTTCGGCTTGATAGATGGGTGCTCGCAGGCGAATCCAAGTAGTGATGTCGTTGCGCCAACTGTGACGCCTGCCTGCGTGTAGCTAAATTTGAGTATGTGATAGGTGTGGCCTTGACATTGAAAATCAATTAAGACTTGGTAAGAGTTAATTATGGGGTGGCTTGTAAGGTCCTCGAGGTGGTTCAATCTTGTAGAGCCCTCGATTACTAAAATATAACCAAACTATTATTTACAATACGCTGGATCCACTCTGCTGTTTCTGTATCCGCAGTAAACTAGCAGCTCATTCATTCCCTTCAATCTACCGAGAGGCCGTTAAACTCGTAAGTAACTACTTTGACAAATGGTAAGAAATAAGAATACAAGGCCAGTTTTATAGCAAAAGTCCGAGGTTCAACAAAACCTCCACCGAAGGAAGGATGCCTTTCCCCACATATCTTCATTGTCCCTCACCTAGCCACAGTAAACTCCACACTAATACAAGATCCCCAAACCCCTCCCAACCGCTCCCTCTTGCTTGAAACAGAACCCAAAAGAAAACCTTGAATGGTATCTTAAAGTACGCTCGCAAGACCCGCTTTTGAACGCAATGAATGTAAAGGACTTCACCACCATCCAAATCCGCAAAGTGCTGCATTTAAATCATGACATCTACACTTGACCCAGAGGAACTTCACTATCAGTATCTCCTGGTACCATAGTCATCATAGTTCGAACTTCTTCCAGCATCTCTGTCCCTGTAATATTCCTCGTAAGGAGTCGCAGAAGGACCTCTCGGGTCTCTCGGGCCTAGAGGCACAGAACCTCTGACGTCTCTCGGCTCAGAAGATATTGAACCCCTTGGTTCCCGAGGGTCAATAGACGAGGAACCTCTTGCATCATGCGTTCTATCCGAATCAAGTCCACGCGTGAGATCTTGTAGCCTATCCCAACGCTCTGCTTCCCGGGGATCTCGTGGCATAGTGCTATAGTCACCAAATCTCGCATCGCCTTCTGTTCCACTTCTTGCATGGGTGTGGTCCTTTGAGTGAGATCGTTCCTTTGATTGGGATCGATTCTGCCCCATCTTTTTGTCTCGGGAATCTATCGGCGGGGGAGGGGGAGGAAACAAAGCTGTTGAGCTATGACTTGAGGAATGAGGTGGGGGACTACATATTGGAGGCTGTGTGCCATAGCTCGACGATGACGGTGGTGGAATAATGTAGCTAGAGCTTGCGTGAATATCGGTCGGTGTTGAATTACTGAAAGATTTCAAGGGTGGGCTACTTGGCCGTCTCGGCCCGCCGCGTGCAGATTGAGGTGTGTAATTCTGGCTCGCTGTGCTCTGCGTACGTTGAGTTCGGTTGTCCGGGATCTCGAACGGGTCTCTCTGCAGGTGGCTCGTAGAAGTTACCCGGTGACGAGTTGGAAACTCTTTGGCAGTTGGGTTGGCATTAATACTGTCTACGTGAACCTTTCCGCCCCCGGGTTGAGCTCTGTACGGTTGACGTTCACGCTCAATTTTGATTGCATCATCAATGACAGCTGATTCTGATACCCCTGGGCTCCCAACGTAAGGCATACGTTCACGCTCGATCTTAGTCTTTTCTGTGGTTGGCGACGTCTTTGGAAGCGGGATCTCGACAGGATACGCCCGTGATTGTGAGGTCGCACGGCTTTGGGGGGGACTTGAATTCGATGTCTTGCGGCTTCTTGGAGCCGCATCAAGATCGTCAAAGAAGTCGGCTATCGCTCTATCAAGAAGCTTTCGTGACTTGCGATCTTCCTGAGCTGGTAGTAGATGCCTGGAGATTTGTTTTGGAAGACGCTCCGGTTTTCCATCTACCATCTCTCCATCGGCATCAATAGGCGTAGCCAAAACAACCTTTTGCAATCTCCTTGTCTCTTCTTCTGGATAAGCAAGTATGGCTATGGTCATCCAATGAGCAAATCCGACAGGAGTCAACGCTGGAATGCATGGGTCTTTGTAGACATCCTCTTGCACAAGATGGTGTTGACAGCCTAGGTCCTGGTAAAGCATGGATATTTGGTCATTAGACTGAGCTCGAAATATCGCTGAATAACATTAACCACACGCTGAGCTGTATCTATCTTAGACTGCTTACATGTGAAAGGATGTATTTCATCTTGTAGTTGATGATCGGAATAGTATTGTCGCATTTTAGCGGGACTAATGACAAAACTTCTCTTTGGCATAAATTCATCGATCTGTGAATGAATATTAACACTGTAATTAGTCACCGCCCAATTTCCATAGAACAACTAACAATATGGTTTGCAAGTCCTCTAAGAACTTGTCCAAGTCTTTCAGTTGGATCTCCGTTATTAGTAAAAAGTCTGCCCCAGCGCTTATCTATTGTGCTTAGTTCAAGGCTCGAATATGTTCGTGGAGCTCTAGAAGGGCGAGCCTTAGGTTCCTGTTCGCAGAAGCGTACACCAGATGGCTTGTCCAATGGGCTCATAGGAGGTGACTTCGAAGGACCCATAGGCGGAGACGTATTTGTTTGCTTGGGAGCTTGTGAAGGAGATGGTGGAGTATAGACTCGACGAGCGGTGGGTGGTGGCGGTGACGAGGTTGAACTTGACTTGTTCGAAGCAGCTCGATATAGATGGGGTGCAGGTGTGGGCTTGGGTTCTTCAATATTCCCAGTTTGCTTAAAATGTTCGACGACTGCAAACTTGTTAGTGGAGGCAATTGGAACAGGAGCTATAGGAGGAGCAATGAGGTAATGAGGACTTTGACAAGGTTGGGAATACTTACGTTCTCTCTTGATTCTTTCCGAGATCTGTTCCGTAATCCTCTCCATCAACTCGGGTGACACCTCATTCTGCAATGGAGGTTCCGCATGGCCGCGGGTTGAGCCTATCTTGTCGTTCATCAGTGGTGAAGTGCGTTGTTGTTGAGGTGCCGTTTGCTTGATAGAGGAATTATCTCGGCTTTCTGCTGAGTCGGGTGCTCTCGAGACAGAGGATTCAAAATAATCAGCCCCATGGGAGCGACCAGAGGATTTATAGGCCATTGCGGAGACAGCCTCGTCCGTCGTCCGAATGCCTTTGTACCCTTCTTCGCAATCAAAGTGTTGCCCAAATTTTGGTACGTGTATGATGTATAGGCGGGAGCAAGTAGGAGCTAATCGTATTTACGCAAACAATGCGAACAGAGAGTGAGTGCTTGTGTTTTCAGCTGCGTAGCTCGGACATGAATTGGGTAGAGGGATGGTGTTGGTGTCAAGTTGTCAAGATAGGTAGGTATCGATATGATTCGATTGCCAAAGACAGTCCCCAGAAACTGGTTGCTGGGGGAAGGGAGCCTTGCCGCAAAGCGCACACATATATCATCATCAATCATATCACGCGCGATCTTCAACGAGACCATGGCAATGACATCGTGGAATGGAATAACGACCTCTATTCATTTATCCGCTTAAGTCCAATGCTCAGCACAGGCAAGTCGCGGGCTCTAACTTTGAGCCGGCCATCTGTAAGCTGCAATTTTTATTATTACGAAAGGTACAGTACAGTATAGTACAGTACAGTACAAGCGTCTGTCCCTCTACGTCAGACTTCACTTGCAACCAACTTGGTGAACCAACTAAGGTAGAGCAACAGGGGTACTGCTCAGCCACACCTGTCACATGTCACTCCTCCACCCCGCCTTCCCTCCCCCCCTTCCAGAACCCTTTACACTGAGACCTGAGCGTGGTTCATGACGATTGCAAGTTCGGATGCGGGACGGCACGCCAGAAGGGGGAGTCAGGATCGGGTCACATACTCCCTACTTCTCTTGTACGGCGTTGGATGTGATTCAAATTTCAGCCCTCTACATGTTTCAGATGCTATCAACCTATCAGGGTCCTTCTTGTGGGTGGGATGTTGTAGGACCTGGTGGATGGAGGGCTGAGGTAGGGCACTATTGGACTCACTGACGCAAAGTCAAATGGGGGCGTTGAGCTACAGTACTCGTGTGAACGAGAGGGAATGCATAAGTTGATGACAGGAGGCTGCAAAGTTATGCGCATGAAAAAAACGGAGAGCTTGAATTTTGCAAAATCAAGACACTTCATTGCCCTGGGAAGACGAGATGGACTTGCTAGAGAAGAGATCAAGACTATTTTATTATCCGCCAAGGAGGGAGTTGCCAGTGGTCAAGAAAGTATAAATCTTCTTCGATTGCTTGGGAGACTGACATAATATACACATTCACCATATCAAGATCTGGTATCGGGCAACTCCTATGCATTCTAATGATTTGCTGTTCTATGTAGGGGTCAAATTGAGCTTAGAGTGTGGTTCACCCATCGTCAACCCTCAGTTTCAAGCTAGCTGCCCTTGAATTTGGATCGTGGAAAGCACAAAGAAAAGAAAATAAGAATCATCGCTGCTCTTGCTTCACCATCATGGTCGTCAACGCTCCATTTCAGTTGTTCCCAGTAACTTGGTGAATAGCACAGGTTGAGAATTCAAGAAATAGTACGTGCGTGCATGTGAAGTCGAATAAAGGAAATAAATCATCGCAAAAAACCGCGGGTTGAAAACCCTGCAGCACAAGAGCGACTTCAAAAGCCTGAGACCAGTCTTATCTGAAACTGGAAATATGAATCGTTGATGGGAGAGAGAGATCCGAAAGAATCAATACTAATGATTCTTGAGCGAAGTTGCCAACATAGTACTAATTAGATGCTAGACACTTATGCGACTTTGCTCTGAAAATGCGGATGATGGCTTGCTGTACTTCGTCCTAGTTTGAAAATCGAAGCCTTACAGTTCATCGTGGTCATCACTGTCGTAGCCGCGGTTTGGCTGTGGTTGACGGACTTGTCGGCCAACATTGACGGGAAAGGTTGGTGGTACGACTCGACGGCCAGCCTGGATTTATTTCAGCAAGACTATTTGAAATAACAAATTAGACTATAAACTTACCGGCTTGGCCCAGTTGCTCCTACCGTTACCAATAGGTTCAGGGGGGGCACGAGATATGACCGAGCCAGGGGTAGAGCCAGACAGAGTACCAGAAGCAGAAGCAGAAACAGAGACAGGACCAGCATCACGGGGTTTAGTGGTGATACCTGGAACTGCCGCCCGACTTGCAACAATTGGAGCACGATATCCCACAGATGGTGTTGATTGTGAAACTCCAGAGACAGAGCCAGAGCCAGAGCCATTTCTGTACTGAGAAGTCGTCTGCCCTGTTGATGGAGTTCGATGTCGTTGGTGCAGCTGGCCAGAAGGATCATAAGCATTGAAAGGCAATCCGGCTGAAGCACTTGGTCCACGTCTCTTGGCAGCTACAACTGACCAACTAGCGACACTGGCAGTGTTCGCTTCTGCTCTGGCAGCGTACGGATTGCTCGTGGAAGATTCGCCAGTTGTTGACATATTCTCCTTGGCTAGATGTGGTGGCTTCAGACCAATATTTGTTGCCAGCGCCACACGAGGAGCAGCAGCTGTGAATGTGTTGGTATGGCCTCCAACAGGAACAACAGGAGCAACACAGGCACCGACAGCAGGAAGAGGGAAAGTTATTTGAGCGGTAGCGGTCGGTGGTCGGTCAATATTGGCGGTCTGGCCTGCGGAAGTTGTGACAGGAGCTTCTTGCACACTCAGGCTTGCCATCGACTTGTACGGACCGAAATCCATTTTATCCTGATTTCTGTTAGAAAATGAGGGCCTCACGGGCTTCAGAATACATACATAGTCGCTATCACATTCTCCCTCAGGATCATCACCCCATCCATCTCCCCAGGATGGGTCTTCATCTGGTGCCACCTGAGTATTGGGAGCAGCAAGTGTTGTTACATCGGGCTCGGCAGCCTCTTTCCATGAGATGCACTGCCTGCACCACTTGATGATATTAGTTGTGAGTCTGTAGCTGAGTTTGCCATGGGAGTTAGACTTACATGACCTGCATCTCGTCCCTGTCGTTGCGACTTGCTGAAGTCATCAAGGACTTTCACCATTGTACAAGGCCCTTCACATTGCATCTCATGAACCTAGAGATGAAGATGTCAGATCTGTTCAGAAGTGGCTAGGGAAATGAAGTTACCTGTTCTCCTCTGCATCCTCGGCATGTAACATCAGCATTTGTAGAATTGAACCTCGCGCCATGTGCAACTTTGAACTTATAATTATTCAATTCCTTGTTGGAGTACGCTGACGGAGGCTTATTCTTCCTGCACAATTTGCATTGGAACCTATATAATGTTAAAGGTCGTTGGGGACACTCGGAAGTGTTGAACCTACATGTTCAGAAGAGGAACATTGTTGCGCCTACTCATGTTAGTCGATATTTCTGGCAGTGTGATATGACATTGGCTTACTGTTCAGATGTCATACTGGTGAACTTTTGGTTGTTGGGAGGCATCTTTGCGATTGTCGCTCGACTATGCGTACTTTGTTATTGAATATTGAATAGAAGGTAAAGACAGGACGGGGTAGTTGATGGAAGGAGATGGTGAGAGGTGAGGGGATGGTGAAGGGAATATACGAAACCAAAACTGAAGTTGAGAAGGACCGCAGGGAAGACTGAGCAAACTTGAGGAAATCCTTTCGCTTACCTGCCCAAGCCTGTGTTCTTTGAATGTTCGTTGGTTGCTTAGAATGGTGCAGGAGTCGGTGGTATCTTTTTTTGATCCACTGCAGGACTTGATAGACAATGCGGTGGCCTCTAGACCTTGAATGATATGGAGTGGAGGTCTGTGATGGAGGTAGAGAAGGGAGTTTCAAATCAAATTGCCTAGGTTCCTCGAAGAAAGCGTATTGTGCTAGGGAATTACCATTCTAGTCAAGGAGAAGTAACGTAGACATGAAGCCCGTACCTTGTCTGGAAGTGATGTTGATTGTTGAAAAAGTATTTGTTTGGTGCAGCGGTTCAGGAGAAAGATACTAGCGCCCCTCTAGAACGTTGGTGGAAGGCGGCAAGAACGCAAGGAAGAAGGACCTGAGTTGAGCTCCAAAGTACTGAATATGCCTAGTACTATCTGAGGGAAAATGGGCGGTTTTGCAACAAAATTTCAATCAGCCTCAACGGCTGCTTGCATCTAGATCTGTTTGTCTTTTGCTTCAAATTCGCGGCACATTCGGAGAAACTAGCCACAATAGCCTTCGTCCTTGTGAGAAACAAGATGATAATTTATTCCTTTTCCTCCTAGCTCTTCACATATTGAAGCGTATCCGGTAAATGATAATAAAAAGCACTTGCCAAGGACTTCCAAATGGGAGACCTCGGATTATCTTATTGTCTTTTACCAATTACTGTTTCTTTACTTTACTACTCTTTGAAGGAGCTGTCACCGAAAGGCTTTACCCCAGGCCCTCCTCTAGATCTCATTTACACCCAGTCAAATTGGGACGTCCGATGACTCATAAGTAGCACCAAGTTGTATATTTGTTCCTTTTCAGCTTTTGCGCTCCACATCATGTGGTACAGCGAGCGAAGAATGGAAATCTTCAATGGAAAGCATTGCCTTCGAAATTTGCTCCTTATTTGTTTTGTAAGACTACGATGTGATGCAACAAGACTTAGAGCGAGCAACTATGCGCTTTCTTGTCAACACCAAAGAGTCCATGTTACAATTTGTAAAAGCATTACTCTCCTTCCCCAAAATTGGATGAAAATGAAATAGCTCTTAAGGGATCTGTACATACGCGTACGGAACAGAGGGACTGCCTCTCCAGAGCTCTAGCAAGTACACTTCAAATCAAAATACCATGAAGGCTGAGCGACAACCCATTCACCACTGAACATCTTTGGACATCCGTAACCTTCACAATAATCATCCATGGCAGCAAGCTACCATGGATTACGGACATAGCCGCTTCAGGACCCCTTCAGTGATTTGAACGAAGTAGTCAACTGGCTCCTATGGGTTCATCTTATCCTCTGCTCGCCCCTGAGTATTTCGTTGCAGCGACCTGCGCTCTGTCATCTCCCGCGCCGGATTGAAGAACCGCGAACCCGGCGCTCTGGCTTGGGGCTGGGTGAAACAATACCGTCCGATCGTTATTCGATGGCTGGGGCATGGATTGAACGGACGTTGCGACTCAGGAGATTTGCCACACGTCCATATCCTCGCACGTCGTATCCCTCTTGCCGAGGAAAGAAGGTCACGGCCTTTGGGCATTATTATTATTTCACATCAATTTAAGGTACCCTGCATAAACTTACACTTCGTGCGCATACCATGCTACGGAGTATACCAGGCACATTTTTGAGGATGCGAGGAGTCAACTTAGGAGATAGTCAAAACCAGTTACAAGCGTCGTGGATAACAGCAGCTCAAGAGTGCTCAACTGCTCTCGAAACCTTGAAGCCCCAGGTTTCCTTTAAAGCCAGCTAACAGCGCGCCGGACATTCGAGAATTTAGAAATATATTCGACAGCGGACCGGGGAGTCCGGCAAATCAGGGGCGATGGCCTAGAATGGCTACCTTAGTGGCTCAAGTTGATGGTGACTGGGGTCCTCAAAGAGCAGGAACAGGCAGGAGCGGCACACGCTAAAACGAGATGAGCTGGCAGTTTGATTTTTGGGGGGGAGGGGGGTTGGAGGAGGGGGAAATCAGATAGGGGATGAGCAGTGAGATGTGATAGACTGATAGTACGTGCAGTAGTAGTACCTTAGGTACGAAGGTACGGATGCGCCCGTCGAAGCTTGAGCGTGGTTCAAGGAATCAACACCGGCACGTTGCGTCGTGTGGTAACGATGCGCAACGCTTCAGCCGTTGAAGAATAATTCTACAGTTCATGCGTGCCTTGCTGTGTTATTTCATAATTTCATTTAGTAGGCAGAGTGGTTGGTGTCTGAGCACCTGAAATAGCTGACGAAATCGTAAGGTCATGTCGAGGTCCCTGCGGTATGTATGCACGCTCAGAGAAGACTAAATTTCAGCCTTCCGGGTCGCCATACTACTTGCATTGATCTTGCGAAACTGGAAAGGATCTGGGTTGGCTAGAATCTCTATACTACAAAGTACTACTACTGTTGTCCAGACTTGGATGTCGAAACATTAGGCATTGTTTATGCCTATCGCATTAAGGTCCACAGTGTTTCTACGGCATTATCGCTGTACTTAATCTTGTTACCATACACCTCCTCACTATTAGCCCCTATGGACCAAAGCTGCTGAATCGTTGACGCTGCAATCTGCCTCTTCACTTTGCAGTAAACTGCGAAGGATTCTGATCACTTTCGCTGCAGTTGTATACCAAAAGAAAGAGAAAAAAACAGATTCGTGTTAGATGCCAAATGTCAACGTCAAATATGTCATGTACTGGACTGTACTAAAAACAATACACGTGCGAGAGACACCATTCTGCAGACAGAGAACTATCGAATCCCGGTCGTGGATTCTGGCAGACGGAACGCGCCTCACTTACCTTACTCCGTACGAACCAACCACGACGTCTCTCGCATCTCTCACCATACTACCTTCTTTTCCACCCTCCCCCCGTCACTTCACTTCTGCAAACCATCGCCATACGCCATACCTCATGTGCAAATAATAAACACGCTCTTTAACCTCCACTGCTACTTCTACTACCGTACTCAATTCTCTATTTCACCGCCTAGCCAGGCCCGCATTAATCGTCCTCGCCCCAATCCCAAACTCCGTGGGTTCTCGCGCCAACAGTTGGACGAATAAGCTTCATTGAGTCTTTGGCTGTGTTGGCATCATAACAAGCAACCAAAAGCACTCCTGTTGCCCGGCGGCGCACCAACGTTTAAGTATTTCGTTCCTACTCCGCTTGTACTTTGACTGCTGCAAAGTGCAAAGTTCGAACGTACAACGCCTCGTACTCAATACTGTATTCATTACTCTGGACCACTTTACGGATCGCTCGCCTGTCTCGCCTCCGATTGCATTTCAAACTTGACCCTCGACCCGGCCTCAAGTTGATTTGCGCCGATAATCCATTTAAGGCGGTGGAGCTTAGTTAAATTGGCCATTAAATCTCAACATCCCAGCACAGGTCTTTATGCTCCAGGAGCGGCTTCGAGAAAGACGCCCAAGAACAATCAAGAACTCTCCGCGGTGAAGCCTGCGCTTCACTCATGCAATCTACGCGTTTTACATACACTTCTTATGCACTCGAACCGACGGCGACTCGAACAACAAATCCCCACACAACCGCCGCCAAAGTACGGGAGTCCCATTGATCACCCCCTATCGTAGCTACTCCTCCGTAGCCAAAATTACTACCGCCCTGTAGTGATCGGCCACGAGCTCGAGAAGCCCAAGGACCCGCTCTCCAGCTCCTTGGAACAGCTTCTCCTTTGACCCTTACCGTCGACACTACTCCTCATTCATCAACATTCAGTCTTCTTCCCAACAAACTTCCACGCTCTTTCATCTGCTACCGTCTTCGTCATTCCTTCAGGACCAGCTACCAAAACTTCGCAATAGCCAGCCAGCCAGCCAATACGACGAGCTTCAACCAAACATACACAACCCCTCACAACATCATCCGCCTGCATGTACCGGTGAGCTCAGTCAGCTCTTCTTGGAGAGCTCATAAAAATCAGATAATATGTAAGCTGGGATCGGAATGCCCTCCCCCTCGTTTCAATCATATAGAACCTGACGCTGACCACATAGCCCAACTAGCATTTCCCATCAAAACCGGACTTCAAACGTCAAAACCTTTTTACACTCAAAAATATATATACCCAGGCCCCTAGCGGCCTTACAAAACCACAATGACTGTCGCATATGATCTTACCCATCGAGGTTTGGCCATATCAACACCTCAGAGTGGTACCGCATTAGAAGATCGCTTTGAAGTGTTGAAAGATATTGGCGATGGTAGTTTTGGAAGTGTTGTTCTGGCTCGAGTACGGAGTGCTGGGTCTGCAGTAGCACGCCGAGGGACAGTTGTAAGTGCAATGTATACCTATGATATAGGAATGCTAATAGGTCTATCAGATTGCCATCAAGACCATGAAAAAGAACTTTGAATCTTTCGCACCATGCCTAGAACTACGTGAAGTAGTGTTTTTGCGGACTCTTCCCACCCATCAACATTTAGTCCCCGCTTTAGACATATTCCTCGACCCTTTCAGCAAGAAACTCCACATATGTATGGAATACATGGATGGAAATCTCTACCAGCTGATGAAAGCTCGGGACCACAAATGCCTTGATGTAGCCAGTGTTAAGAGTATCCTGTTCCAAATAATGCAAGGTCTGGAGCATATCCATGCTCATCACTTCTTCCACCGCGATATCAAACCAGAAAATATACTAGTGTCGACGTCGGCCCAACAGGATTCAGGCAACTCCTTCCGACGATACTCATCCATGGTCACGCCACCTTCTACACCACCAGCATACACGGTCAAGATTGCAGATTTTGGTCTGGCTAGAGAAACACACTCCAAACTTCCATATACCACCTATGTATCGACACGGTGGTATCGTGCACCAGAAGTTCTTCTTCGCGCTGGAGAATACTCTGCCCCCGTAGATATATGGGCTATCGGAGCTATGGCAGTTGAGATTGCTACTCTTAAGCCATTATTCCCAGGAGGTAACGAGGTTGATCAGGTGTGGAGAGTTTGCGAAATTATGGGCAGCCCTGGGAACTGGTACAACAAGTCTGGTGTAAGGGTTGGTGGTGGGGATTGGAGAGAAGGTACCAGGCTAGCCGGCAAACTTGGATTCTCCTTCCCCAAAATGGCGCCCCATTCCATGGATACGATATTACAATCTCCTCAGTGGCCATCTTCATTGAGTCAGTTTGTGACGTGGTGTCTCATGTGGGATCCCAAGGCTCGCCCAACATCGACACAGGCTCTTGCTCACGAATTCTTCACCGATGCCGTTGACCCTCTGCGCCCAAAATCTTCTTCAAGGATGCTTGGCAGGAAACACTCCGATCTTAGCTTTAGAGGTTCAAAAGATTCGACAGAAACCACACCAACTTCATCAAAGCCATCATGGTTCCGGAAGTCTTTGATCGGTCGGAATGAAAACGTGCCAGTCCCATCTACGCAGCAAGCCAACGGGAAGGAGAATCTCGCGCCTCGGCCATCGCCTGTTCACTCATCGACGGAAAATAGCATTCCTGTAGCGAAGACGCGTCCAGCAGCTGGAAAACGATCGACTTGGACGAACGGCCCTTCAAATGTCGCACCCATGCCTATCCTACCTACCATCAAGCCAATTTCTCCACTCTCCGATGCTGTGACGGCTCAGGCTAGCAGCCGAACACCTTCATACAGTGACGCGTACGTGAATGGAGCACAACACCCAGAGGACAAGGTCGCGAAGAAAATCGGTCGCCAGCTTTCCGTTGCATCAAACAGTAATCACTATGCCGAGATTCACAGACAACAAGCAGAAATGGCATTAAATGGCAACAGTGGATTAGCCTCCCCCCCTAATGGGCAGAAAGAAAGCTTCTTCTCACACCTAAGGAAGCGTGCGAGGAGGTTCTCAGGACGGAATCAAACACCCCTGTCTCCAAAGTCAGATGACATTGAGGCCCAGGCTGGATGTGGACCATGGGCGAGCAATCGGTCTTCGATGGTCATTGAAGGAAATACCGGTGTGCTTCCAACAATACCAGTTCAGAAGGTGGAGAATCATGAGGCGTTGGACAAGGCATTGCGGAATGTGCAGCAAAATCTTGATTCACCCCAGGGTGGCACTGCTCCAGTGCCACCAAACCATTTAATCACACCAAGTAGTGTCTTGAAACGGCATCATTCGCTTCCCCAGCAACAGCAACCTCGCTCAGTAGACAATTTACGAGCTGTTGGGCCTGTCTCCAGTAGAACTCGCCGATCGCAAACAAATGGTGTCAGGCAGTATGATACCCCAGATGAAGAAGAGGAGTTGCTTGACGAAGCACTGTCGAACACACGTAAAGCTATCAGACGTATGGATAGAAATTCGACACAAAATGACACTCGGCAGCCTCTTCGACACTCAAACAGTAATCTGGGACTGTCTAATCCTTACCCTACACCCTCGCCTTCCGCTAACGGAAATTCTATTCTTTTTGGGCAAGGTATCACCAATGTAACACCCACGCCCAAAGGTGCGGAACCCATCAAACAATCTTCAACACCACCGTATGACTATGAGGAGAATGAGTGGGCTGCGGCAGCGGCGGCAAGTATATTTGCTGCTCAAAATCGATTTTAAATAGGGCTTTTTTTGCCAAGTTAGTCTGTATATCACTGGAGGAAAAGTTCTTTATATTTACATTGCATGGTGTTGAGGATCTTGGAGGCTTTGTCTGTCTTTTTGCGGAAGTCTCATTTGTTACGATGACTTATTTGTCTTCATTTGGATGGGAGTGTACATTCCGGCGTTTTTTTTTTTTGCTCACTTCGTACTCTCCTTGTCCTGAGCTTCATACCCCGAATAAAGAGTCGCCAAAGACGCGATTCTCTTTTTCATTGTCTTCTAAATACCCATTATAGACTGCACTTACTGCTGCAAGAATCAGCAAATACTGCCTCACAGCGAAATCTCTTTTGTCAATTCCTGGTGCCTGTCAACTAGACAGGGCCAGACTACTTTTACCTATCTTGGAACACACGTCGTTTTGGACGCCGATATCTGTATATTTTATGGAGATATGGATGGACGCGGGTTGTCACTAAAGATTCCTTAAGTATCTTTGGTGTATGGGGTTTACGGGTTTTAAGGCTGCTATCGCTGCTGGCATAGCGTATTCTGGGATCCATTAGAAGGAATAATATCAGATGTTTAATCTCTCATTTTCAAGGATATGCCTGAACATACGATGTGCTATGTAATATACCTACTTATGTGAGCATAGATGGATAGGTCAGCAAGTCTGGGTAATTACAGTAGAGTAGTAGTAGTAGTAATAATAATCATAATAATAATAGTGAATGCAAAGGGTATCTTGGTGCCAAACCTGCATAAGGTTCCTCCTACCTGCCTATGCTTCCCATTGACACAAGCAAGCTAATGCAAGGCTCTCTGCAAGCAGTCTGCAAGGCTGCATGCCCCGCTGTGTGCTAACTCTGGCAGCCAGCCACCATTTCCATCGAGGCGTTCTTTTCGTTCTTTTCATCCTTTCCTTCGCATTAACATCAACTGCAAACGGAATTCGACGAACTTACCGGTCCTTACCTGGGCCCTGGGCCCTCACAAACTTCAATAATCCTGTACGAGTCGGGTCGATATGGATTATGAATCTGACAACTCGTCCTCCTCCACCCTCCCTCTCTCTGGAGGACCCCGATCAGAGACATTCCGGCGATAACAAAATTGTCGAGGACCTTACTGGTGACAACAATGATGGTTCTATTGATAGCGACGTGGCTGAGTGCTTGTCTTCTTCCGACGTAGAGGATGCCGCTACACCTATCGTTAAACCTAGGCCTTATCAGCTTGAGATAAAATGAGGAGGGTTTGAAAAGAAATATTCTTGTCGCTGTGGAGTACGTATTCGCGGAGGCAAGATTTCCTATTTTAGAATTTATCCAGTAGCGATACCGTAGGAGTTTTTCCTACAGCACATCCTGCAGCTAGCAAACCATTTTAAGATTTAGCCCTGTCTTTCCATACCAGATACTGTAATGCTGACATGAAATTATATAACACTGGATCTGGGAAGACGCACATGTGAGTTAACTTGATCTCTTCACTTGGTCAATTTTCATATCACGTGACTACCTGGGACTGCCCTCCACTAGGCAGATACCTAGGTGATGCATCTCAAGATTGATGTGCTGATGAACCATGTGAGGGAGTGCAGTTCTTCGCATTTGGGATGAACTTTTGCAAATCAGGTAGGTCATGGATTTCATCTCACGTGTGAAGCTCTTACTTTTAACAGTTTATTTGGTTCTTAGCTCCTACCATGAGCTTGTGCTTTCAACAGTACGAATATCTCAAGTCCCAGATTACCACTGTTGAGTGCAAATTTCTTAGTGGAAGTGATGGCGTGGATTACTGGACAGAGAAAAGCCATTGGGACAATGTTCTCAAGAGTGTAAAGGTGGTTGTCACCACGTCCCAAATACTGCTAGATGCTTTGAGCCATGCATTTGTGGGAATGGAATCACTGGCTTTGATTGTGGTTGATGAGAGCGAGAATCCCTTTGTATTTAAGTATGTATCACTAAGACTTGCTAATTCAAGGCCAAATAGCACACAATTGTGTTGGCAAGCATTCAGGAGCCCAGATTTTCAAGAAGTTTTACCACCCGCGAAAGTCAAATGGCCCAGCAGTACCATATGTACTGGGTCTAACACCCAAAAAGCATCGTGCTGAACTTAGGACTCAAGTCAAGAGACCTGTCATGTCACAAATATTGTATCAAAGTCTTCTGTATGAAAGCACACTTGGTGAATATACAAGCGCGCTCGAAAGTCTCGGGCAAAGTTTCGCTAGTCTCAAGATCATGGAAGACCCGTATGTTCTTGATCTCATGGCCGAGGGAACTGAGAAGAGCAATAGACAGCTTCAAAAAGTTCTGTCAGGCCACAAATCTTGGTCCCAAGACCGGATGAAGCGCTTTCATTCAACTAGTCTCAAGATATGTCAGGAGCCAGGCGCATGGGCTGCCGACTACTATATTTCAGAAGTCATCTCCAGATACTTGGATATGGTAGATATGAATGGCAATGCCCTTGGCATATGGGATGTTTCCAGTGCGGAGAAGAGGTATCTGGTCGATACATTGAGAAAGGTGAGTATCGCTCGTCGAACCTGCGACGCGCCTATTAGAATCCCTCTAGTTTCTGGTAAATTCGCAATCCTCATGAAAGCAATTTCGCAAGAACTTCTGGGTTTGCTGGAATCGTGTACGTCCAAGAACGAGCGATGGCATCCGTACTTGCTCATATACTCTCCATACACCCGGAAACTCGAACCCGGCTTAAAGTAAGTTTACCTAGGCACCATAGTCGGAACATCTGACCACAGGTCGCTATCCAGGGACGTCAGCGCGCTTGAGAATGTAGATTCACAGAAGAATACCCTCTCAAGATTCAAACGAGGAACAGTCAACTGCGTTATTGCGACTTCTGTTTTAGAGGAGGGAATAGATGTGCCATCGTGCAATGTGGTTCTCTGTTTCCAGGAGCCCTCCAATCTTAAATCCTTTGTCCAGCGACGAGGGTGAGCACGGCAAAAAGATTCAACGCTGATTCTACTCCTCGATTCTGAATCTCCTAGGTTGCACGAGTGGCAAAAACTGGAAGATAACACGAGGGAAATGTATGAAGACGACATGCGATCTCTCCAGGCGCTCATGGTAAACGGAGATTCCGGGGAGCATGACAACAGACAATTCAAAGTAGAAAGTACGGGGGCCATTCTTGATTTGGATAACTCGGCTTCACATCACCACTTCTGTGCAGCCTTGCCCCAGAAACAATACGTCGACACAAGACCAGAATTCCTGTGCAGCGACGTATTATCAGCGGCCGGATCGCTCGTTAGAGCTAAGGTCATCCTACCTCTCTCAGTCACTGAGGCTGTTCGTGTTGCTCAAAGCAGCAGGTATGGCGGAGTGAGAAGAATGCGATTAAAGACGCAGCATTTGTGTCGTACATTTCTCTATACAAGGCAGGCTTGGTAAAAGATAAATTGTTGCCTTTTGCTGAGACACGTTGCTGGTATTGACGAACTTGAATCCTCAAAGGTTGAGACTCGACATTCGATGGTGTCAGTCAAGGAGCAGCTCAATCCATGGATCGAAGTTGCCGCTACCTAGAAATATCTCGCAGAACGTAAAATGACGGACAGCAAAACAGGCAGCGAAATTCGACGAGCACCTGTGACTCTTGGTGGTCTTAAAATGCAAGTGTACCTACCTGTTGATACCCACTGGTACCACCCTTTCCAGTCTTTTGGGACACATCTTCAGAGCTTAGTGTTTCTATTTCGGTGGATTACAAGACACCGGCCATAAGCGATATCTCAACTACCATGATTGAAAC
The DNA here is from genome assembly GCA_022190145.1 of Pezicula rhizophila. Classification (NCBI taxonomy): domain Eukaryota; kingdom Fungi; phylum Ascomycota; class Leotiomycetes; order Helotiales; family Dermateaceae; genus Pezicula; species Pezicula rhizophila. The sequence continues at coordinate 32,502 of JAJONI010000182.1, forward strand.
ATGGGCACTACTCAGTTCTGCCTTTGCTGCTCGGTATCCAATTGATTGTAAGAGCTTTATTACATTGTTCACAACAGATGGAGAGCCGCTCTTGCAGAACCAGCTGGGATGCCAGCCTGTGTCTGACTTCGTCTATGCTGCTCGTCTAGGAAATCTTTCTGCCAGGGGCATTGGTCTTGTCCGTTGTGAAAATGTAGCCTACATCTACAATTCTTGGCTTGCTCAGAAGCCTCCTATTCAGGCAGTTCAGCATCCATACAAGGGCTATGTCGAGGATGCAATCAACATACCTTACCTATCTGACGAGATTGACAAAGCGTTCCGCCTTCCTGCGTAGGATCCCTCCCGGAAAGGCTAAGACTTCTGAGAAACTACTGTCTTATGTTCTGCCAGCACCTAAGTGTTCTATGGATCACTTGCCATCCAGCTATGTTCAATCTGCAATGCTAATACCATCCATTATGCATCGTCTCGAAATATATCCTTTAACTGCCCGTGTCTCGAAGACCTTGCTCAAGGGCGTCGCAATCAACAACCTTGATCTTATTGTGACGGCTATCACGGCTTCAAGTGCCCACGAGGACGCCAGTTATCAGCGATTTGAATCCCTAGGAGATTCTGTCTTGAAAATTTGCACATCTATTCAACTTGTAGGAGAATATCTGTTATGGCACGAAGGTTATCTGTCGGGGAAGAAGGATCGCCTTGTCGCCAACTCTAGGCTTGCAAGAGCTGCGTTATAGCAAGGTTTAGATGCATCCATCGTCTTGAAGCCATTTACAGGGCATATATGGCGGCCAATGTATGTGGATAACCTGCTCATGACGAAGACGGATGCATGACAGGATTTGTCCTCCAAGGTCCTCACTGATGTTAAGGCACTCATCGGCGCTGCCATGATTGATGGAGGCATGCCGAAGGCCCTTGCTTGCTTACAGGTGTTCCTTCCAGAGGTCAGTTGGCATGCACTTGATGCTAGACAAGGCTTCTTATATGCTCGTGCGCCTGAGATTCAACTGCCGGCAATTTTGGAACCGCTTGAGCAATTGATTGGATACAAGTTCCAGAAAAAGGCTCTTTTGGTTGGGGCCATGACTCATGCCTCCTGTAACACTAGATCACAATCGTTGGAAGGACTCGAGTTCTTGGGAGATTCTATTCTTGACAATATTGTTGTGGAGGCTGTCTTTGGCCAGCCGGCGAGCTTTCCTATACAGATGCATCTGCTCAGAACAGCCCTCATCAATGCTGATTTCCTCGCATTCATCTGCATGGAATGGTCAACTAAGCAAGAGATAGCAGGTATCATTTGTCAGCCTGAGAATGAACCATCGTGCTTCCAAGAAGTACATTCTGCAGTCACCTTTCCACTCTGGAGGTTCATGCGTCATATGTCGCCTCAACTCGCAGCTGTACAACATGCAACCTCTCATTGACATCAAAACTTGCGCCAGAACACCAATACCGTTCTTCACAGCGGCACCCGCTATCCTTGGTACCTCCTTGCTCAACTGCAAGCTGAGAAGTTCTCAGATATTGTTGAAAGCCTATTAGGTGCTGTATGGATTGATTCAGGATCGATAGATACCTGCAGAGACCTCATAGAACGTATGGGCGTCTTGACATATTGCGAAGGATTTTGAGAGACGATGTGCATGTCCTTCACCCGAAAGACGAGCTCGGAATGTTGGCAGATAACGAAGCTATCAAGTACATGATTGAGTTACGGATTCAGAAGCAAAACGGTACCGAGGAGCGAGAGTATATGTGTAAAGTGCTCCTCGGGACGTTGGAGGTACATGTAGATGCTGGTTCGAAGATTGAAAACCTGTTTGTTGAGAGGAGGGAGGTGGTGCATGTTGAGAGTGGTGTAAGTAAGTAGGTCAAGATGAAGGTGGCCGTGGTTATTTTAAATCGCGAGAAAAATGGCGAAGCTATATTCAACAACGAGGATAATATGGATATTGATGATGTTTATGAGGCATGAATTTATGGATTATGACATTATGAGGGAGGGAAAACTGATGATTACGGCCGTCTATTCTTTAGAACTTTGTTCCTTTGTTCTGTTAGACTAATGTTTAGCCCGTATAAC